>JAQIUQ010000196.1:367500-373907 GCA_030378365.1 Hybognathus amarus
CTGGGATAGGCTCCAGGTTTAGGGATGGGACAATCAGTTTGGAGAACAGAGGGATGAATGCATGGAGTCTTTGAACAAACAGCACTTTAAAAGATCGCCACTGTTGTTTACAGGAGCCAACTGCAAGATTCTTCAGAGTGAATAGAGTCTAGAAAGACAGCAGTGTGTAACAAAGTCTGCTTATTTTTCAGTGTTTTAGGGGTTCCAGATTTGCTAAACAGGGCAAATTAAATTCCAAAATTCCAATTCCAAAAAAAGGACAGATGGGAGTGGAATGCTCTGCGCATGATCTACTGAGAGCGCACAATTCAAGGAACACAGATGCAGTCCAGATCATTTCCATAATGAGCAAAGCAATCGACCAATAGCAGCGCAAATTAGCCTCTGGTTTAAGACATGCTTAATTTGGGCGGTTTGGCACTACCAGTAAATTGACTAGTGCAAACCGTAATAAATCAACTTCTATGATTAATTTAAATACTCTCTCCCACTTGCGTCAAACACCTACAAATGGTCAGTCGCAAAAATAACTGTACCCACGACTTTTCTGCCCTAATTTTTCACTGCTTGTCTTTAGTAAATCCTGACAGTAGTTTAGCCACTAAATCTGGCCTCTAGTCATAAATAATAATAATAATAATAATAATAATAATAATAATATAGACTAATAAAAGCTGAAACAAATTACCTTCACCTAACTTCAGGTTCAGATATATGTACGTTTAATGGACATAACATTTTTGCAACAAGCACATAACATCCATCATAAAATCATATAATGAATCCTTGTAGACTAAACATCTGGCACATATTTTCTACATAGTATTGATGCTTCAATGTATCTGCCATCCAGTACACATTTAATCAAACACAGTGGGACTTTTTCCTTTTATACTTTATACTTTATATCTTCTACGATTAATCCAGAATGTAACAATAATCAGGAGATTTGATCTCCCCGACATCTTCTTTTCATTCTCTACTAAATATATGTCTGATAGAAAGAGACAAAAAAGGCCTCAACCACCCAACACAACCCAACTCTATTTTTATTCTTTTCGATATTATATACTGTAATTAAGTAGAGGATTTAGAGCTCAAGTCAAGTCTCAGAGCTTGAGCCCTCCATCATACACAGCAACCTTCACTTTACTTGGGGATTATATAGTATTACAGAACTGGACATTTTGGGGTCTTGAATTGAGAAGAACAATGTACAATGATCTTTCAAGTATAAAAACATCCTGTAAGTTTCAGAACTCAAAATTTGTATTGTAAACCAAGCTCTGAAAAGACTTGTTTCACATGTATGTAATAGTGCAATGAAAGACCACCTTTGCAGAAGAAAGTCAACGCCTACTTCTACATCATCACGTTTTTGGCAACGCCCACTGTCGTGTTAGTGAGATGAGAGATGATACAGGATCACTGGAATAAAAATAACATTACCTTCCAAAGGATTATATTAATGGTAGAAAAGGGGTTCTTTAATTAAACTATTTGATATCTAAAGTGCTAACTCACTGCCGCGTTTTGGCCTACAGAGTGACGTCGTAACTTCGGCACACTTTTCGACTTGTTGTCACAGCTCACAGCAGACTGACAGTTGCAGGCGACGTTCTATCCAAACCATCAAACTCACGTCATCAAAGAAGGAAGGCCATTCCAGAAGAGAAGTACATTTTCAGATTAAGATTATAAAGACATTTGTTTATTGTTTTTTTGTTTGTTTTTTTGGGGTTTTTTTTTTTTGCGTGTGTGGATTAACTATTAGTTAATTAACAATTATTTGTTTACCACAAAAAAAAAAATTGAAATGGCGTCAATTTTGATTTCATCCCAACCTAAAAATTCGATCATTTATTCTCTCTCATGTCATTCCATAAGACCCATAAGACTTTTGTTAATCTTCGAAACACAAATTAAGATACTATTAAGGAAAATTGAGAGGTTTCTCTTCCTCCATTGAAAGTCCATGTCACAAAAGTTTAAAGGGGTCATGAACTGGCTTTGTAAATGTTTTTGTTTTGTTGTCTGAGGTCAACTTATGACGTTCGCTTGGTTTTTACATTCAAAAACATAAAAATGAATAAGTTATGGGTTATTTTCTTCCCTATTTTTCAGCCTACTTGAAAAACGCTCTGATTTTATGGGCGTATCGCATTGAAGACTAGGAAGTAAACGCCCACTGCTGTGAGTGGATAACAGTTTTGCATATTATAATGAGCTTCAACTCTGTCGTTGGTTTCGGTCGGTGCACGTGGGGGAATTTGTTTTGAAAACCACTGTTGTAAAATGACAACCGGAATGATTCGTCCATACATGTTTGACCCAGAGTCCGATCCCGATCGCAGGACAATGAACCAACAGCACCTCAAATACAACGGATACTTGTAGACACATACACATAATTATTAGATATCAAACGATCTGTAACAATGCAATGCTAACCGAGAAGATTATTATTTCTAAAATAAAAATATTACTCACATAAGTGTATTGCACCACTCCTGTTGGATCCAATATAGAAGGTAACGTAGACTAATCATGTTCCGTACAACAGCGATGTTCCTTACAGATTAACTTTAACCGCCGATCGCTGAATAAAAACTAGGTCATACACAAAATTCATATCTGTGTCGTCTTCATTTCTCCCTCTTATATTATAATGAGTTTAACTCACCCGTCGGTGCACGTGGGGAAAACGTCCAATGTTGTCAAATGGCAACTGGATTTGCCCATACATGTTCGACCCAATCCTCGGTGAAATGAAGCGAACATGCGGATAATGTTTTACACTCATCAGCTGGAACGTCATTAAAAACAAATTTTAACCAGGCATTCCTAATATTGGAATCCAGAGGAAGCTTATGCAGCGACTGTCTTCTTCCACAGCCAGGCACGGCACAACATTTTGTCAACGGAATGTTTATTGCTGGTAGCTCGCTCCGGTTTGTCATCACGAGGTATGCTTTTGTTTACCTATGTTGAAGTGTTGAAGTAGGCGTTGATGAGCCGTGTTGAAGTAGGCGTTGGTGAGCAGGTGGGGTTTTAGCGTCTTTGACGTCATACTTCCACACTTTCAAAAACGAGACGTTTGTTGAGGCTGGTGTCAATAAAAGCTTTTATTGGACTAACAAGGTCGTTCTCAGTTCTGAAACTTACAGGATATTCTTATAATATGATGACCTTTTAGATGTCAAAAGCTCAAGGAAAATTTGATTTCTCAGTTCATCACCCCTTTAATAGAGGCTGTTAAAAAAGATAAGTAAAAGTTTAATACATATGAATTGAGCTTGTGAAGAGATACGGTTGCTGTATATTCCAAATACATTTTTGGGATCACAATATTACCAACCAAACTTGTGAAATAAAATGTGATGAGATAAATTCAGCAGTCACAGAGTCCTGTCTTTCGCTGCTCTGTAGATGCAGTTTTCCTAGTAGGCCTACTCAGTAATTACAGTGTTCCCTACTGACCTCCTCCTAACCTGCTGGGATGAGCTTGTATTCGTCTCGTTACCTGGAGCTGCACCTCCACCTTGCCCCTTGGCCTTCCTCTATTTCAGCAGACAGTCTCAAGTTGAACCTCAGCCAGCATATAAACAGGTCTGACAGCTTTCTCCCACAGGCTTGGGCACTCCAGCTACATGACCATCTACGACCGCCCACGGTCTGCTTGGCATCTAGCTGGACACGTTGGCTCATTGTTTTGTGAATGTGTGTGCAGGTTTGAAGAGAAGCTGCCCAGCCAGGTGTCAAGGGAGCTGTGCGCTTATATTGGAGAGTGCACCAACCTTGTGTTGCAGGTCAGCTGAGGTCTAGTACACTTAGGGCAGATATTTCTCATAGAGGAAGGATATTATTGAACGTCTTGGTCAATCGGACAACCCACACCAAGAACATTACCATGATGTATTGTAACTAGTGCTGTCAAACGATTCAAATATTTAATCGCGATTAATCACATTAATGTCATAGTTAACTCACGATTAATTGCACATATTTATTTATTCTAAATGTCTCTTGATTTCTTTTTTTCTCAATTTAATCCTCTAATCAACATGGAAAATTGGATCGGCTTGCTTTGCAAATTTATTTATTATTATTTTTTTTAACAACGTTGGCATATACTGTGTTCAATTGCACACTAACATTCTCACTTGAAGCAAATAATCTCTCACACAATATAACACTGTCCATCAATAAAGGGTGAAAAAAAATCCTGACGAGGTCCTTATATTGACGAGGGGGCGAAGAAGTCGCATCAGCTGTGTGTGTGTGTGTCCTTCTATCTCCTTCCATTCTTCAATTATGGATCAATATCATGAATAGAGACATAAGAAAAGGGTTGCACAGTTTTGCAATAAATAATAATAAATAAAATCATAAAATATTGTAATTGCAATTGAATTACATTTGTGTGTGGCAGCTGCCTGTAAAATTATTATTATTAATAATAATAACAGTAATTATAATACAAATGAGCTTAAAATCAAAATTTAAAGGTTTTATTGCATTAAAAACAGGCCATATTTTTAATAAATAAACAAGTTAAATGTAAGCTGAAAAGTTGTGTCCCCCTGTTTTCATTTGATTATCATTGTACACTTGGTGGCTTAGTTGTAACACTGTGCTACAACTAACCCCCCTGTGTATTACATATTTTAAGCCTAGCAAACAGTTGCTAGGAATTGCTGACATGTTTCAAAACGGTGCTATGTTTGAGCCAACAAGACAGTGATTAAAGGCAATATAAAGTTAGATTTGGAAACGTATACACCCAACTCAGAAACTGAAAAAAACCTATGATGAAAACATTTACTTGCATGGTGTCAAAACACTCTCTGTCCAGTATCTTCACGAAATATGTGATGCGATCTGGGAAAACCCGTCGGATGTAACTTGAATATAATATAATATAACTTGGGAAAATTCACTAGTTTACTGCAGAAAAATAGCGATTTATAATGACCAGCTGAAAAGACTGCGTTTCACTTTAATAACATGCACGCAGGCGGAGCGGAGGGGGAAACACCATAGAGGAAACACAAATCTCCCGTTTAGCTTTCCTTCTCTTAACACTACAAAGACAGTTCACCTATCAAAATAAACCACATAACAGAATAAAGTCCAGTCCTGGGTGAACTACAACGGCACGCAAGTTTTTATTTATTTATTTTTATCCAGCGTTATCATGTGGTATGATGCGGAGCACAAGAGAACAACAGAGTTTGAAGTTGCTCGTCTAAAAGACCTTGCTCGCCTCTCAATCGTCCAATTTCAAAACGATTTTCACAGGATGAATTTTGAGTTCGTAAGTTTTCGAATGATACCCAATCTATTATGATTACTAAAATATGTGATATGTAAAAAAGGCAATAAAAAGGGGAGCGCCAGTCGTCGCGCTAGCAGGATGTGACAGTTATTAGGGCCCGAGCACTAGCTGTGCGAGGCCCTATTGAAACTGTTGGGATTTTTTATTTATTTTTTTCTTTTTTCTTTTTTTCTACAAAGTAAGCGCCATTTCCGTGGCCGCAACATGCTCAAAAAGTCACCAAATTTGGCACGCATGTCAGGACTGGTGAAAAAATTTGTATTTTGTGGGTTTCGCGGATGGGCAGGGCAAAATGGCTCGCTAGCGCCACCTAGAAAATTGGAAAAAATTAGCCCCTCGTCTACGTTCAACCTACATGCATGAAATTTGGTGGGGACGTGTATCATGTCAAAACGCACAAAAAAAGCCTCAAGAACCCCTACCCTAAACTCGACAGGAAGTCCGCCATTTTGAATTTGGCGGCCATTTTGGGACGATTTACACACTCCGTACTTTAACGAACTCCTCCTAGGGATTTAGTCGGATCGACTTCAAATTTTTGCTGTGCCTTCTAAAGGCATTGACGATGTAAAGTTGTGCTATCTGCGTGTTTTCATCAATGGGCGTGTCCGTGGCGTCGATGATTCGCCATGAAACATGAAGTTGTAGTAACTTGGCTGTAAATGCCCAGATCTGCACGAAATTTTACACATTTGACAAGAGTCCCGCCCTGAACAAATCCACATGCTGACATTCACCCACAGTCATAGCGCCACCTAGTGGCAACAGGAAATGACCTTTAACGAAGCAGCCTCTGCCGCATGTTTGACCGACATGTACAAAATTTCTGTGGTACATTTACCATGTCCAGACGCACAGTAAAGTCTCTTGGGGCGATGCCCTAAACTCGACAGGAAGTCCACCATTTTGAATTTGGTGGCCATTTTGGGACGATTTACACACTCCGTACTTTAACGAACTCCTCCTGAGGGATTTAGTCGGATCGACTTCACATTTCTGCTGTACCTTCTAAAGGCATTGGCGATGTAAAGTTGTGCTATCTGCGCGTTTCGTCGATGGGCGTGTCCGT
>JAQIUQ010000197.1:0-95177 GCA_030378365.1 Hybognathus amarus
AATATTACACGCGCACATCTGAGTGAACGCTTTGCGAACTCACGATATGACTGAGCTGGGCACGAAAGCCGCCTCAGCCAAGCATATTTAACAAGCTGCTAAATGTTCAAACGTTTTAGTCACTGTTAAATTGCTAAAAGTAAACTGCAGTTTCCTCAGTATTAAATTTGTTCTGACACAGATGGAAGAGAAACCTCTGGACAAACATTTTTAATAATTTTAACTCCTCTGTCAGAACGAGATTCTTCTGACATTGGAAGACAAGATTCAGTGGAACGAGATTCTTCTCTAGTCTTAAAAGGCCTTATCTTATATTATAATCCTTAGAAAAACGATGAGCTCCTGGTTGAAAAAACATTGACTTAGCTAATCAAATGTATAAAAAAACGCATATTATCATAAGTGCTATGTGATAAATGTTATTTGGAGTTTTTGAAACAGATGGATAATTCCTGTTTCCCTTTCGCACGGCGCAGCGAAAAAGAAAATCCTGCCAAACGTGTTTGTAAAAAAATAGCACCAAAAGAAAATCCAAACTGAAAACATTCTAATCATTAACGGTAGTTGTGATAAATGTTATTTGGAGTTTTTGAAACAGATGGATAATTCCTGTTTCCCTTTCGCACGGCGCAGCGAAAAAAGAAAATCCTGCCAAACGTGTTTGTAAAATATAGTACCGAAAAGAAATCCGTCGAGATTTAAATTCCGCACTATTCGTGATTATGCAGAAAATAGGTGTGTAATTCGCTACACGTCCTCTGAAACAATCACATTTGAAAGCGGGCTGGCTGTCATGCTACTGCCAAACACTAGGGTGCACCCCTGAGTGTTTTCCAGTATCAGATGACCCCCAAGCCCCGACTTAACCCTCCACGAACGCAATAGCGCCCTCGTGTGGACACTAACAGCTAGGTCATTTCTTTCCTCAAAATTCTGTCAGGAACACCCTGCTTCCTTACTGAATTTGGAACTAGTTTCCCTAATTTTCAATGCATGTGCAATCTACAGCCTGTTTCATTAACATGATTTTCCTTACCTTGACTGTGTGCGCTTGTTTTGAATTTGGTTCAAACCACATTTGAACTTGAAATTCAGAATTAAGTCTTAACAGTTTCTGATGACCACTTGGGAGGAAAGCGCCCCCTTGTGGCCATCACCTAACCTCACTGTCATGAATGGCTTTCTCTCTCCCAGTCGGTTTTGTTTTGGTTACAGTCACTGATCCCTCACCGTAATCGTGATTGTCATCAAATATAACACCAACCTGCAATTTTACTACACTTATTTAAATTTGGTTTGAAACAAACAAATTTCAAAGTTAATTTGAATTAAGTCTCTCATTTCCCATTGGGAAATTGCTTTATGGCTTTATTTCTATATTTCCATTTCAAGTTATTTTTAATAATTTTGATCTGGTCTTATTACAACTCTGTCTCAACTAACCTGAAGGTTACTTAACCCCCATGCATTTGCTCAATTTGAATTGTGTTTGAATGCAATTCAAACCAAGCTCTCTGTCAGCCAGATCGACCACTAGGAGGAAGGGACCCACACCCTTAGTGGCCAAAACCCTGCCACTACAGCTTGCTTCCTCCTGTGCTCTTCCCGCTGCACTTAATGCTATCTCTTCCCTGAATAGAGGTTGGGTTATTCTGATAATTAACCTTGTCATAATTCCCTTTGTTTATACCATAAATTTTAGTAAAGCCGTTGCTTTTGATTTTTCAACAAAAAAAATAGACACTCAACTTGATGTAGGTAGAGGAGCCTTAATCCAAATTGAGGTACACTTGTTCTTCATCCTGTTTTGTGTTTGTAGGTAGAAATCTCTCAAGTGCTGTGGTGATGTGACAGTCACCTCCGCTTGGGGTCCGGCTGGCTGTTTCGTCTGATCTGCGCCACCATCGCTGACTGAGCGCGGGCCTCGTACTTTCCTGTATCTTTCCGTTGATGCGGCCCGCAACACGACACCACCAATCTGGCACCGCCGGTTGTGTTCAAGGTCGAGTTGCTTGGAAGGGCGCACCTCGGTACAGATGCACGAAACGCCCGGGACGCTGCTGTCAGGTGTTTTGGGGGGTGACAGAAGGAACAACCACGAGGCTGACCCCAACCGGGACGACCTCATTTCACCCCAGGCAAACTAGAAAAAGGTATTAAAACCCATCCACTTAATATTGGCCACCGAATCTAGAGATTCCCTGATATTTGAAGTGGTTGGCTTCCTCCGCCTCTCCAAGCCACAAACTGCAGGCTTTAGCCTCACAAACTGCCTCTTTCACTTTTAACACTTCTTGTGTACTATTAATGCCATTTCATTACAGACCTCCCCATCTTTGATGGTTGCATGTTACTTTCAAACTTTGCTAGCTTGCCATTGCTCTGTTCTGTTGTGCTCTGTTCCTTTCAGTTCACCTAGAGACAGAACCTCTCTGACACACCAAGGAAAGCTGAAGAATAGTTTGACAACCAAGTCATTAGCATCAACAGGTGACCCCTAAGCTAGCGCCCTGTCAAATCTTCATTCAGACCCATGATGACCTACCCAAATTGTCCCACCTAACGGTTTAACTGTCTGCATCAGTTAACCAAAATTTTCATACACGGCCTAGCCGGTATTATAGCTCGTTAGACGTCAGTCGAACTTGCATTGGTCTCTCTGTGTGTGTTGTGTTCATCTCGCCCACAGTGAAGCCAGTATGTTCCAGTCCCACAACCCGCGGGGACAACCTGGAGACATGGCCGAGATTCATGACATCTCCATCACTGCCCAAAGCCACCGGTTACTCAGAGCCCCGAGCCAAGAGCAACTGGACGCAGACGTGTACAAGCTGATGGCGCACAAACCAAGCCAAAGCTCCCACGACAAAGACTGGGCCAGACACGTCAACCTCGCCTACCAGCTCAGCGCACACACACGCCTCCGCAAAAGGAGCCGCATCGCCCTGGAGCACAAGGTTCGCAACGCCGAGGATGACAACGACCCCGAGCTACAGAAGGAAGTAAAAGACTTCAAACTGCCCTGTCTAAATCTTCTACACAGACTGAAGAGAATAGTCAGAGAAAAGAACCAAAGCGGAATTAAACGAGAAACTCGACAAAGTGAAGCCCCTTTGCAAAGAGCAGAGGCTGAACTTAAAGAGATTCGAAAGCCACGGCCTACGAAAGGAACTCGCAAGAGGCCCGTGTGACCATCCACAAGCTCATTCAGCAGAGACAAGATCTCGAACATGAACTTGATCCACAGAGTTGCAATACTCTTATAGACTACAGCATGACCGGAAAAGGGGAAACACACACCACAAGTCTCCCCTAACCAGTCTGCACATTTCAGCCAACAACACAAGAGCTGAAAAAGGGGGAGGTGGGAAAGCCCGCCTTCCACCACATCTCTGACAATCTACAAGACATCGACTTTCCACCTGCTGTCTCCAACCGGTGTCTGACACCGACACCGACACCCAGCAGAACAGACCCAGGAGGGCCTGTGCTACCACCACCGGCTCCGAACGAGTTTGCTGTGGAACTTGCAGCGAACCTATAACTGAGGAGGACACCAGTTTCAAGAAACCTCTCCTCCTATCCCGTCAGTCACCATAGTTCTCCTGCCCCCACGCAAGGCCCACTCAACGATGCGTGAAGGCCCACTCAGTAAGAATTCCTAAAACCCCAAATTATTCTGAACTGCAACCCAGAAGACACTGCACGAACGCAGTGCAAGACTCTGCTAAAAGGTCCTTGATCAACATCGGACGTAGAACTTTAAAAAGTAGATGAAAATGGGTGTTCAAAGAGTTGCAAGACTCTGCATTTGTAGAATTAGAATTTTACTAAGTTAAAGGAATCTTACATAGACATGTAAGCCTCAACGGCCGACAGACTATGCATGACTCTTTTGAAACAAACAGTTTCTAGATGTTGTTTAGAACGGCACCGTTAAACATTTCACGAAAGTGAAGAGTCACAGAAAACACCCACTCCATACTTTGCCTTGACGACAGAGTGTAGTAAAATCACCCGAGTTTAAATTACTGTTAATCAACAGGCGTGCACTTGACCATCGCGGTCCAACTAAAACACTACGTGCAATACGCATCTTGATAGCTGGCTTGCCTAAATGCAGATAAAACAAATAGCGGGAATTGACATCTCTACTTTGAAAAAATGTTAGGCCTTAGACTCCCAACTGGTATAGGGAACTTCAGCATTAAAGCGTAAGTCTGTGTAACAGAAGAATCATCTCAGCAGCTTGTAATCTGTACCGATATCTTTTCCGCTTTGGAAACAAACAAAAAAAAGAAATCCAAAATCGCGGTATAAGTAAACCTGTTTCTGACGAAGACAGCTCAGGACAGAGTTATATGTATGTAGACCTGGGCGACGCTCCCCTTCTACAAAGTAAAGGCCGTAATTTTATTGTTAGATTGATGCAATTCACCTAAATTTTAGCTGCTTCTACAAGCAGAAAGCTACTAAACGATCAAAAGAAGTAACTCGCGGAAAAGTCAGCATTCATGCATGAGAGAGACGTAACTATATATGCGTAGGAAAGCTAATCTATTCCCTTACTCTGTAAGCAAATAGAACAAGACAAGCTTTGACTTGCAGCAAATCTATTTCCTTACTCTGTAAACAAATAGAAGACTGTGAAGTAAAGAGCAGAGTTCCATGAGAAAATTAGCAAATGCCAAAACACATTTGCGTTTTACTTAATGCAACCAAGTTCTTGAAAATCATAAAGTATAGGTGCCTCCCTTTTAAAAACATGCATGATTCATGTAAAATACACAGACATTCTTCAGGTACTGTTGAATTGCTCTGACACCCTCTGGCTCCCATGACAACGTGTCACAGGAAGTGCTAACTCTTAATGTCACTTTTGTAAACAAACCAGCCAGGGTGGCTAAGCTTTCCTAGCCTAGCATCAAGCTAACTTAGGCTAAGCTAAACTGACCCATCACTAAGCTAACTTAGGCTAAGCTAACCTAGCTTAGCATCAAGCTAACTTGGGCTAAGCTAACCTAACCTAGCTCCAATCCAATGCAGGCTAAGCTGAATAACCTCCACAGTTAGCAGTTAGCATTATTTTCTTGAACCCTTAATCACCGCTGTGTTCCACAGTGCAAAGTATTCTAGAATACTTTCCTCAACACCCTTAGGGTTTCTAATTATTCACTTTCTGTGTTTGCAATTCTTATTAGCCAAAGTTTACCCTCACAGGGTTAGGAATACTCCTTGCTAACCATTGAAGACTAACTTCACAGATGCCCTGTTAATTAAACTCAAGTTTAACTGCAGGTAAACTGCGTAACTAACTACAGAAGAATTTGTATAACCATAGGAATTTTTCGTCGGCATGTTGACTAAACCTTTGGAGGAACACACCCAATGTGGTCTTGAACACGCAACCGCTACAACCCACTATAGAGTGTTGATCAAAGCAAATCCAAAGTTTAGCCACTAATGCCACTGATTATTCTCGACTTCAGATCATTCCCATGTTTTGATCATTTTATTTCCTTTTGCTTTAATTTTAATTTTATTTTTCCTCGTTAATTATTTCATTCCTTTGACCTTGATAATAATAGCAAGCAGCTATTCCCTTGTCCATTAGGTCCTCTATATGATTTAATTCCTTTGCCTCTCTTGTCCGGAGTGGGTTCCATTAACCATAGGGCCCAGAAAGGAAGCAGACACCCTTATTTGTTATTTTGGCTTAGTTCCAACCAGTGCACTCGTTTTGTGACCCTCTAACACAAGTAATCTCAACAATTTACTAAAGGCACTACTAGAGTCCTGAGGATCGACAATAAGCAGAATTTAAATAAGAAAGCTGTCCTTTCCCCTATTATCGTTCACGCCATCGAGCCATAGTGAACCACCAGCTAAGTCCAGAGAAATAATTTAGTCATAAGAACCACCTTACGTCATTTATTTCATCTCGGCTATGTCCTTCCCAGGAAATACCCTCGGAACCACACAAAACTTAGCCCCCTAACATTCGCAGCTAAGATTAGGACCAAGAGACACTTAGCTTTATGCTTAAATACTCAACGAACCTATTAAGCAGTAGTTCTGAACTTTCAGGGCCACGCATTAATCACTCACAACAAGTGTGCCAGAATGCCACAGAGCCCCTGCGTAACCTGACGTCAACCTCCCAAGGAACCACTGCCACAAACCACGGCATGGCTCCAAAAGGATTTGACCAAGCTAACCAGAAAAGCCACGACATGCAGACCAGACTGTCACTTGCAAACTGTCTAACCAACCTGACTGCATGAAACAGATTCTGCTCGATATGGATTACGTCCAGTCGTGAGGTGCACAGCTTCCTAGCTCGTCAAACAGAGACTGCCAAAATGGACTATCAGCTGTTGCAATAAGCTTTGATCGCTTAACTCCCTGATCCAGAATCAGACCAAAGGTTCTCACCGCCGTGGACATCAAGCAAGACCGACTTGAAACTCCACCGACTCCGACAAACCACCAGGTATGGAAAGGATGCCAATCTCAGAACTTTGTTTCTTCGAAGCTTGCATCCCACAGTGAGTTATTCCGTAAGCACCCTGGCCTGTCCCTGTAGCATATCTACCATAGCTACGAGACCACAAGCTCACATTACGCAAAGAACTTTGTCCGAAAAGACTGGGTAAACACCCTCAAACTAACCTGTCTCTGAGCACGACTCAGAGCTGCCTCTAGGAGGCACCCCACACTTTCACTGAGAGTAAACCGTTCCAAGCCAGCAGAGGGCAACACAACAGTCCTGGTGCTCATCGACCGCACCAGAGCAAGAGCTCTGAGCCGCACCTCATCACCAAGAGACTCAAGCCCAACCAGCCCAGAGCGGTACCCCTCTCAACACGCCACTGGTAAGCACAAATCTGAGCACACATCAGATAACAACAGTGCAGCCATGTCACTGACAGCAAAAATCCTGAAGGTGCTGAAAGAGTTTCTGCACAAGATCTCACAAGAAGGACAAGCCAGACATGCTATGTCTCAGCGCAAGACCCAAACAGACACCCAGAACACTGCTCGTCAGCATCACACCACAGAGCTCACTGCCACTTCACAAAGTGACAGCACCAAGCAGCCACCACAACTGACAGCTGCACAGCCTGAGCATGACAACACCGTGTCCCACACAACATCAGCCCAGACGCCAGGACTTCTGGGAAACCTAATCAAAAAGGGGGTGGCACGAACTCTGCCTAGCCACCTAGAGACAATGATTTGAGCCTTGAAGCCATGCTAGACACTAGCTCAAACATCACGCTACTGCCAGCCCAACTCTGTGGCAGACTCAAAAAGTCAAGAGCGAACTCTCAAATCCCAAGCAGGTGAGCTGAAGGTGCAATCCTACAGCCAAAACGACATCTGGCTCAACACAGGTAGCTCTCATTCACCCAACAATTGGTCCCTATGAGCCAGATTTACCCAGTGTACCGATCACGAACGATCACGTGCGCACATCTGATTGGCCAAGATCTGTTAGATTGTTATGAGCCTTTCAATAGACTTTAAACAACTGAATGTCTGAGCTCAAGTTCAAGTACCCCTCCCCCTCCAGTCACACAGGTTGAAAAAACCCAACTGGCAGGTCACAGAGGTCACAAGAACTCCCACAGCCAGCCACAAAGGCACAGCCTCAGCACCAAATGGAAACGTGAACTTGCTACCCTGCACCTTTCAGCTTACCAAAAACTGAGACTAACCAAATGAACTTTGAGACAACCACCTCTCAACCCCTCCAACCGCCCAAACCGGCCGTCAACCACGACAACGGCAGCTCACCAAGCACATGCTGTTAAACGGACCAACACTTGAAATTTATGTACCTCGTGACATCACTTCGCCACGGCTTGTGCTGCCACAGTACAAAAAGGGGGATATGCCAGCCAGTGTATGCCTGTCACGCACCATGTGGGCTGCACACCGCAGCACCAGGACATCTCGGCATCCTCAAAGGCATCAGGCTGTCCCAGCCGACAGCCGCTGAAATCTTTCCTCCCTTTTCTCTCTCTCTCCCCTGTCTCTGTTACAGGATGCTGCTGCTGTGGTCGTCTTCCTGTGCCTCCAGCCAACCAGAGGACAACTGCAGTCATCACCAGGTCCGACATCACACAGCATAGGGTCGACTGCCACGCAAGCAGAGCTAAATGGACACCCACGCCGCTGCTGTCAGAACGCAGTCAAACACCGGCATGTCCAGCAACAAAACGAACTGAAATCCTTCAGCCAAAAGGTAACTCACAACACAGAGTACCTCCTCACAGACCATCAAGAAATTGAAAGGAGCTGTGACAGATCCACAACGCTCACAGCATTCTACTGAACCAGACAAGTGAACTCCAGCGAGACAACTGTTTACTGTCTGCCAGAATGGCTTTGCTCAAAACTCAGCATCCGGCAGCCTTTGCTCCGAGACTCGAGCTACCCTGCTGCGACTGAGCCTGAGTCAAGTCCCATCCTTTACGAAAACCATGATTTCACCCTGATTCCAGAACTGGAATTATGAACTGTGAAAAACGGGGGTGCCCAGCCGAACTGAACTTGTTCCCAGCAACATAGCTCTCCTAGCTGTGTTTCAGACTGAACACCTGCTACACTGCACTGCACCACTGCATCACCTGTTGTCCAATCCTGGACCGCAGCTGATTCTGCGCTGGGTAACTCTACGGTAATCAACCACGTCTTGACACTTGACAGTCCCACTCTACGAGAGACTCAACAAACGCAAACCTTCACAGCCACCACTGGACCCTCAGGAAGAGGGTACCACACTGGAGGCTGCGTCCAACCACATCAAGCTGAGCCGAACCTCAGCCTCAGCCACCACCTGCTACCTGACTTTCATGATTCACCTGCCATCCATCCATTGCGATGGGTGTCGTTCGATGGAAGTCCACGCAAGGACTTCATCTAACGAAAAGGGGAGAGATGTAAGGATTTTTGTCAGGCCAATCACCCTTCCTCCGAGGACTCGACCCCCCCCCCCCCCCCACACACACACACACACACACACACACATTCTTTCACTCACTCCAGTGAGTGTCAAGTTACAAGACTTTGGAATGCTGTAAAGACTCTCTGAACAAAGAGATTGTCATTCCTTTTCGTGTTTGGAAGATATTTAACGAAATATATTCAATGTGTTTCTATGCATGTGTGTTTCCAATGTCTCAGTGAAATAACATTTATTACAGCATAAAGGAAAAAGAAAAATCCTTCTTATGCATTGTAAATATCACTGTATTTCTTCTCTAATTTCATGTTTGGTACCTCTAGGATGCTTATGAAATGAACGACCCGAATATGTACAGAGATATAAAGTAAAGTGTATTTTTAATATGTTTTACTGCCAAGGATGATCGAACTGTTTCAATAGTAGCCCTTATGTGAACACACCCCCTCCCACGAGGAGCGCGTGGTCTGAGAACAAAGAACCATAAAAGAATGTTTCCCGCGTGCAGCCTCCATCTCCCCGATTGGCTCAAGCCAACAGGAAAGGGATGGATTTCACCAAGGGAATAAAAGCGGCTCGCCAGCTCCGCCCTTTCTCTTCCAAGAAACACCTCATGTCGAACAGCATGTAAACTCTGGATCTCCTCACGGAGACCCGACCCCAACCGGGACCTCTCTCTCACAATCTGATCCTCTCAAGAGAACATGTGATCACGGAGACTTGATCCAACCATGGATCTCTTCTTTTGTTCGTCTAAAAGTTTAACTTTCTCCTCAAATGGACTACCAAGTTCGTTCCCCAGGAAAGGAAGTGGACTTCGCCGAGAACTATTTCCACGGGTAACGTCACCTCAAAGACTTTAAGCCTTTCAAACACTAGCGCCGAATGCCAAAGAACGCCACGTGACTCCCCATGGAACAAAGGGGCCACGCGCAAGCGACCAACCATGCACGCGCCAGGATGGGACGCGCTCACGCGCTCCACGGAACGCGCGCATACAGGAGAGCATTCAACGTGCGGCCCAAACGGGCCTGGCCACGAACCCGCGACACACACAGACCAAACATGTTGTGCAAGTATAACGTTACCTTCTTTTAGAGCTTCTCAGAAGCATAAAGAAAGTGTTTTCATGGTGTTCAGAAAGATTAATTGACTGTTTGGTGACTGTAACTCCCTCTCTCTTACCCTCACTCTCTCTCTCTCTCTCCAACTCACTTATCGTCTAACGCCCTGCGTCGTCTTAGTTTGTGTTTAATGTTTGTATATACATGTATCATTGTAACGTAGTAAATGCTTACTTAGTTGCCTTATTGAATGCTATAGTGGATTAATTAAACCAATATACTCATCCTGACTGATTCACTGTATGCTCATATCCAATTCCCTGAAATGCAGATCAAGCTACATGCTTTATATAACTAAACATACCAAAAGGGTATGTTTTATGGAGTTGGAATGCTGAATTCTTCTGGCCAGAGAATTAAGTTTTCCCTGCTCTATAAATTAATTGAGCTAATTAATTTTACTTGTCTTGTAAGATGTGGTCTGTGCAATCTATTACAATTAATTTGTGGTTAATTGCAGAGATACACATGTATAAATATAAGTAAAGTTAACAGAAAGCCCTCATCGAGGGATTTATTAACATGTAAGACCAGTCTGATCCAAATCTGTATGAATAATTATTAATTATGAATTATTAATTATGATATGCAAATTCCCCTCGATCAGACCGCCCAGAGTCTTTACAGGGTGCTGGGGACAAGACTGGACAGACAGGGACTTCAAGGATTTTGGCCAGACAAGACAAATAGTCTGACAGGGTCTTGGCGGCAAGGAAGATGGGCATCTCTTGATGAGCAGAAACCGATTGCAGAACATCTCTTGCGGCTAGATCGGCCGCAACTCTCTCTGCGGATTCTGGCGACGGCGCCTGCTGGAGCGGGCTCAGGGACGGCGCCTGCTGGAGCGGGCTCAGGGACGGCGCCTGCTGGAGCGGGCTCTGGGGACGGCGCCTGCTGGAGCGGGCTCTGGGGACGGCGCCTGCTGGAGCGGGGCTCTGGGACGGCGCCTGCTGGAGTGGGGCTCTGGGACGGCGCCTGCTGGAGCGGGCTCTGGGACGGCGCCTGCTGGAGCGGGCTCTGGGGACGGCGCCTGCTGGAGCGGGCTCTGGGACGGCGCCTGCTGGAGCGGGCTCTGGGACGGCCATCGCGGACTCAGGGGGAGACAGAGAAGGAGGACAAGAGGCTCCCTTCTTCCTCCTCTTCTTCCTGGGTCGCGGAGCAGAGGCCGTAGCCGGGCTTGTGACCGGTTGGGGAAGCACAGCAGGAAGTGTGGTCTCAGAGGAAGAGGACTCCGAAGTAGACTCCCACGACAGCCGTCTCTCGCGTTTGCCACGGAGATCGGTGGGTGCTGATGACGCGTTGGGAGCCAAAGTGGAGTGAGCTTGGTTCCCCTGCGTAACCACAGCTAAAACGTGACCCTCCGGGATCACTGGCAGCCTGGCAGGTGGTGACGAGGTGGTGGAAGCCTGCGGATCCTCCTGGGAGAAATGATCCCAGAGTCGGGCCCAATTCCTCAGGATCCACTCACCCTCGGGTGGGACAGGACCGTTGATTCTCTCTCCATCGGTGGGAGCCGACAACCACCACTGTTCCGGCTGTGGCGGAACGGAGAACAAACTGTCTGCTGGGTTCTTTGTTGGTCGGTGCATTCTGTTATGAGGTTGAGGATAGACGAACCCAAAAGCAGACTGAATGCTCAACACCGAATTTATTTTAGACAAAACAGAAAACAAAACCCATGAGGGGGCAAAACAAGACTGAGTAGCAAACACTAGACTAAGATGGGAACAATACTAAGACATGGACAGACTCTTGAATTACAAAACAAAACCCACGAGGGGCAAAACAAGACTGAGTAGCAAACACTAGACTGAGACAGGAACAATACTAAGTCATGAACAGACTCCTTGAATTACAGTTCTCTCAATGAATTACTCACTGCTAGAAACATACCACATCAAACAGGCATCAAACAATGCACCGACACAGGACAGCAAACACAAGGAGATTATAAAGGGAACACTAATGCCGAGGACAGGTGAAACTGACTAGACAATAATGACAAGACGGGGATAACAAGGGGGCGGGGTAACGTAACAAGACAACACAAGCACATGGCCCAAACAAATGGCCATGCGCTTGTACACAAAACATGATTCTGTCATGATCCTGCCTCATGACTAGGGAAAAATCAAGGACCTTAAGGCAGAATCATGACAAAAGTGTGAATGTTCAGGCTATTGTATGCAAACAAATAAAATCGTAGTTGTAACTCTATATTTACAGAAGGCATAATTCTCATTGTGTATGCTGCATGAGACCAAGACAATCTTTTGTTCGTGAACAGTTGTATTTAATTCATTAATCTGACTTTGCATCCATGGATTTAATTGCCAGTTGCTCGTGTGATTGTAATATATATCCCAGTAGTATTTTAAATTATATTGTTGATTCTATAAACAACTATAACAGATCATTTTAGTTTTTCTCTGGCACCCTGCACCAGCGTAAAGCGAAACCGGAAGTGTCTGCCCACACACTCGCTGATCAGAAATCCAAAATGGCGGCCACGTGCAACTAGCAAATTACACCAAACTCTGGACCAAACTCTGATGATTCCTCCTTCTTTGCAAATTTCTTTTCCTCTCTTTCAAACATTTCCAACGGTCCAATAATTATAGGGGAGAATATAACACTGTAATCAATCCATCACTCGACAGGTCAAAACATACAGGAAAATCTTGGCAATCTTCCAAAACAATAAAACAGTTCATGAGTGATTTTGGTCTTTGTGATGGTTGGAGGCTAAAACACCCACTCGCCAGAGAACACACCAAATTATTCTAATGTCCACCAAACCTACTTCGCAGTTGATTTTCTTCTAACCACTAATTCAATCATATCAAATATCTTAGAAACCAAAATTCATCTGATCATTATTAGTGACCATTCCCCAGTAACCCACTCATGGAATATATCTGCAATACCAAAGCACCCACCAGATGGTGAATACATCACTTTTGAAAGATCCAGAATTTGACAGCTACTTCTAGAGGGAATGGACATCCTTCCTTGAAATAACTGTCTCTCCAAAGTCGTCAGCATCACTGCTCTGGGAAACATGGAAAGTAGTTTTACGGGGAAAATTATATCTTATTCAGTAAATAATAATAAAAAGGACAGAGAAAAAGAAGTCCAACTAGAAGAAAGAATAAAAGAATTAGAAATGTTACATGCAAATAATCAATTAGAAAGCATCTATAAAGAAATTAGAGAAAAAAAATTTGCTTAATGAAATAATAAACAAAAGAAACCAGTTTCTGATTCACAGGCTCCGTCAAGAAACTTTTCACCATAGCAATAAATCCGGAAAATACTTAGCCAGTCAAATTAAAAGAAATAAAGAAAGAACAGCTATAACCTCCATCAGAAACTCGGCAGGGAAGCTAACCAATTCACCAGTTGAGATAAACAAGATATTTCAAGATTACTATACAAAATTATACTCATCTGATCTTGACCCAAACCAAGAAGACATAATCCAATTCCTCGATAGCACCATTCTACCAAAACTCAACATGGAACAAGTAAACACTCTAGAATTACCAATCACTGAAAAAGAACTTCACTCCGCATTGAAAAGCATGCAAAATAATAAAGCACCAGGTCCAGATGGCTTCCCTGCTGAGTTCTATGAACATTTTTGGTCAACTTTATACGCACTATTTAGCAGAACAATAACAGAAATAAAACATAACGCAAAGTTCCCTTCCCACATGAATACAGCACTTATATCACTCATTCCTAAACCTAACAAAGACCACACCTTCACATCCAACTATCGTCCTATCTCACTTATAAATGTCGACATAAAAATTATTAGCAAAGCATTAGCCAATAGAATTGAACAAATTATACCGTATATAATCCATCCTGATCAGACCGGCTTCATAAAAGGTAGACATGCATCTAATAATACCCGCAGATTATACAATTTAATATACTACTCATCAGTACAACAGAAAGATACTCTCATTGCCACATTAGACGCCGAAAAATCTTTTGATAGGGTGAAATTTTTATTCACCACGTTACAAAAATTCGGCTTTGGAGAGTCATTTATTAACTGGATCAAGATTTTATACACATCACCATCGGCCACAGTCACAACGAATGGACTAACATCACAAAGCTTCACACTGCACAGGGGTACGAAGGCAGGGATGTCCACTCTCTCCATCCCTATTCACGATTTTTATTGAAACTTTAGCAGCAGCTATCCGTCAAAACCCAGCAATCAAAGGTATTGAACCACCACAACAAACACATAAAATCTCACTTTATGCAAATGATATCTAACTATACATACAAGAACCCCTAGCATCTACTCAAGAAATAATTAAAACAATCCAGTCCTTCTCAAAAATATCAGATTATGCAATAAACTGGAATAAATCTTCCATCCTCCCTTTACATAAAACCAAATGGGATGTGACACCCCATCAATCACCAATACCTATATGTCATGATCACATCACTTAGACCCCATTTACACCTGGTATTAAAATGCAATCTGTATCCAGATAAGTTATCCGGATAATAATTTTATTATTATCCGGATAATAATAAAATCACAATCCGATCACAACAAATGTGTTGTGGTCGGATATGATTAGATCTGCCTGACCACATCTGGAGGTAGTCTGGCTCGCATTATGTTCGGATCTTTGCTTGGTGTAAATGCAATCTGGTTGTTGAAACCACACATTTTACTCATCCAAAAATGCAAAAAAATAAATAAGTGAGAGCGTGTTATACAGGCTATATGTTATGTTATAGTCAGATATGACGGCGCTACTGTGACATGCATCACCGCAAATGAGCAGCTGAGTGTCTATTCATCAAGCCAACGTGCAAACATCGCAAATAAAAGTGAAAGTAAGTCACAGACGCTTAACACACAATCATCTTCAAGTAAAGAAACGAAATGATTTTACCCCCGCTCTCTTATTGATGTCTTTGATATTGAAATTAGCCCATGATCAATAAAATGCAGCTCATATCTGTTGCTTTTGGTGGCGTGCAATCCATTAAATCGGCATAACGCGGGAGTTGAAGATCGGATTTATATCCGTTTTGCAAAAACACATTTATCTGGCCAGGTGTAAATGGAATCGGTAAGATCAGAACACTTATTATCTGGATAACTTATCTGGATACAGATCGCATTTTAATACCAGGTGTAAATGGGGTCTTACTTAGGCATTAAGATTTCCTTCAGACTGTCAGAGTTGGTAACACTCAACTTCACACCACTGATAAAAAAAATAGAAGACAATTTGCTCAGGTGGCTCAACCTCCCAATCTCCATAATCGGCAGGATAGCAGCAATAAAAATGACAATTCTACCGAAAATTAATTACCTATTCTCAATGATTCTAACCCATCCTACACTCATTTGGTTTAAATCACTAGACTCCATTATAACTCGCTTCTACTGGAAAAATAAAACGCCACGGATAAAACTCACTGCACTACAAAAAAGTAAGGTTCAAAGAGGACTAGAAGCACCAAATTTCCAATACTACTCAATGGCTAACCAACTGCAATACATATACAAATGGATTCACCCTACCCAATCTGATATTATATGGCTAGATATAGAACAATCACTATGCAAAGAATTAAATATAGCTCACATATACTTTTTAGTTTTTAGCTGACATATAGCATACATATAGCTGGGTTTTTTGAGACACATACACGCTGCCTCTCTCGCACACATGCGTAGCTCCGTAGCTCCGGAGAATTTCTTCATTAATCCTTGATTTTCTTCTTTACCACTCATTTATAAACTAGCACTTTCTATTTTTCTATCATGTGAACTTATCCTCGATACTATTCCTTATAAAAAAATATCACTACTTAGATCCAATTTTCCGAATCTAGGCTACTAGCCTTTAGCCCGCTAGCATTCCACGCGTGGCCCTTCGCCTATCGAGACGCTGACTCAAGGCTTCTCACTTGCATTGCTTAGAGCCTGCATCAACGGGGCATAGGCATTTGCTGTGAGAACCTGCCTTCACGGCGCATACGCGTACGATCTGTATTTGTGTTTGTAGCTCCGGAGAATTTCTTCATTAATCCTTGATTTTCTTCTTTATCACTGATTTATAAACTAGCACTTTCTATTTTTCTATCATGTGAACTTATCCTCGATACTATTCCTTATAAAAAACAATTGGATTGCTTTGATATCGCTACTTAGATCCAATTTTCCGAATCTAGGCTACTAGCCTTTAGCCCGCTAGCATTCCACGCGTGGCCCTTCGCCTATCGGCCGTCTCATTTTACACCCGTTTCACTGAAAAGATACGGGTTGTCTCCGGCATTTCAGTCCTAAATTAGTCGGGATATTAATTTACTGTTCATCTTTTATAATGGCGAACACATCAGATGAGTGTCTAATGTTACCTCTGTGTGCAGGTGAGGACACATTCGAGCTCTTCACGGTGAAACAGGAGCTGGAACTCGTCGAGAAGCAGATCCGTGGTCTGCTGATGAAGCAAGCCGAGCTGTTGGATCGGCGTTCAAAGCTTGAAGCTTTACGCGCCGACGCTCACAAATCAGTGGTTAGTAACGTTAACTCTGTGAGTCCTTCTTCATCTACTCCGTATGCTCCTCTGCCCAGGACGACCCGATCAGCCCGGCCTTCTTTCACTCCGGCACCGTTACAACACCATGGAGCATGGATCACGCAGCGGAAGACACGGAGCCAGGACCAGAGCTACCTCTCCGCGACCTCTTCGAGATCTCCACTCGGAACCGCTTCTCCCCTCTTCGTGAGCCGGAACGCGATGACGCCGTGATCATCGGGACATCCATGGTCCGTCATGTCCGTGCTACTTCGGGTAAAGGTAATGTACGCACTTTCTGTTTCCCCGGTGCCCGTGTTCTTGATATCGCCGCTCAGGTTCCCGAGATCGTGGGCGGTGACGCGCATCGGAGCTGTTGTGCTGGAAGCGAACGACGTCAGGCTGCGGCAGACCGAGGTTCTGAAGAAGGACTACATGAGCCTGATCGAGACGGTACGCACCACAGCGCCTAAAGCAACGATCATTGTGTCCGGACCGCTTCCCACTTACAGACAAGGACAGGTAAGGTTCAGTAGACTTTTTGCACTTAATGAATGGCTAATGTTAATGTGTAATGAAAAGAAACTGCTCTTTGTAAATAATTGGCATCTGTTTTGGGAGCGACCCAGGCTGTACCGGGCAGACGGACTCCACCCCAGCAGAATCGGAGCGGGTGTTCTGTCGGACAACATCTCCGAGACGTTACGCACCAGATGACTGGTAAGTCAAAGTCCAAATTCGCAGCCTCTGTTGTCCAAACTTAACTAATATGCATAGTGTGGAGCGTTACATAGAAACTGTGTCCATTCCTCGTTTAGTGAAGCCAAACAAAAAATCTAGTGCAGGATCTAGCAAAAATCTTATTGTAATTAAACCAGAAAATCTAAATATCAGTGAACAAAAACACTTTTTAAAGCTAGGTCTTCTAAACATTAGATCGCTCACACCTAAAGCAGTTATTGTAAATGAAATGGTCACAGATAATAATTTTGATGTTCTGTGCCTTACTGAAACCTGGCTTAAACCACATGAGTATTTTGGTCTAAATGAGTCTAGTCCACCAGGATACTGTTATAAGCATGAGCCTCGTCTGATCGGTCGCGGCGGTGGTGTTGCGACAATCTATAAAGATATTTTTAATGTTACTGGTCACAGGTCACAAGTTTAATTCTTTTGAAGTAATTGTGCTAAATGTTACGCTCTTAGATGTAAGAAAGAAATCCATATTATCTCTAGCCTTGGCTACTGTATACAGAACTTCTAGGGCCATATGCTGAATTCCTAAAAGAGTTTGCAGACTTTCTGCAAACTCTTTTAGGAGCTAAATAAACTTATCATTACTTATCATCTTTAAGAGCTAAATAAACTTATCATCTTTAAGAGCTAAATAAACTTATCATTGCTTCTAAACCAACAACATGTTTATTAGATCCAATACCCACTAAACTACTGAAAGAAGTGTTACCTGTAGTGGAAGAGCCTATCCTCAATATTATTAACTTGTCTTTATCTTTCAGGTCATGTTCCAAAAATATTCAAGCTGGCAGTAATAAAACCTCTCATTAAGAAACCGCAATTAGATCCAAATAACTTAGCAAATTACAGACCCATTTCAAATCTTCCATTTATGTCAAAAATACTAGAAAAAGTTGTGTCCGCTCAATTGTGCTCTTTTTTGCAAGAAAATGATATCTATGAAAAATTCCAGTCAGGATTCAGACCGCATCATAGTACAGAAACTGCGCTAGTTAAAATTACAAATGATTTACTTCTAGCTTCTGACCAAGGCTGTATCTCAATACTAGTCCTACTTGATCTTAGCGCTGCGTTCGACACTATAGATCATAAAATACTCTTGGATCGACTACAAAACTACACTGGTGTTCAGGGACAGGCATTAAGCTGGTTTAGATCGTACTTATCGGACCGTTCTCATTTTGTTTGTTTAAATGGGGAAAAATCAAAGATAACGCCAGTAGACTATGGAGTACCGCAAGGATCGGTTTTAGGCCCTCTGCTATTCTCAATATATATGCTGCCACTTGGTAATATTATAAGAAAACATGGAATTAACTTCCACTGTTATGCTGATGATACTCAATTATATATTTCATCACGACCAGACGAAAACACTAACTCATCTAAATTGACCGAGTGTCTCAAAGATATAAAATGCTGGATGACGCGTAATTTCCTGCTATTAAATTCAGATAAAACGGAGGTATTACTTATTGGTCCAAAAAACTACTCACAAAACCTCTTACAATACAACTTTAATATAGATGGATGTCCTGTTACTTTATCCACTACAGTAAAAGACCTGGGTGTTATACTAGACCGCAACTTGTCTTTCGAAAATCATATTTCATATGTTACAAGAACAGCCTTTTTCCACCTTCGAAACATTGCTAAGCTACGTAACATGCTATCTGTTTCTGATGCAGAAAAGTTAGTACATGCATTTATGACCTCGAGACTAGATTACTGTAATGCTTTATTAGCCGGTTGTCCTGCATCCTCAATAAACAAGCTACAGTTAGTCCAAAATGCAGCCGCTAGAGTTCTTACTAGGTCAAGAAAATACGATCATATTACACCGATTTTATCATCTCTACACTGGTTACCTATTAAGTTCCGTATCAACTACAAAATACTACTACTGACCTATAAAGCCCTAAATGGTTTAGCTCCAATGTACTTAACGGACCTTCTTTCGCCCTACAATCCACCGCGTTCTTTAAGATCACTAAATTCAAGGCTTCTGGTCATTCCTAGGATATCTAAGTCCACTAAAGGAGGGAGGGCGTTCTCGCATTTAGCTCCAAAACTCTGGAATAGCCTTCCCGATACGGTACGAGGCTCTGACTCGCTGACACAGTTTAAAACTAGACTAAAGACGCATCTCTTCAGTCAAGCATTCACATAATGCTTACCTTTTAGTCCTCTGTTATGCCATACAGAACCGTTTGCCGCTGAAACTGCTTAACGCACCAGTGGGGCTCGACAGCCTTTTAGACAAACGGGTCGACACGTTCGGCACGTATGGTTGGCTTGCGGAGAGTTTGTGAGATAGTGATTTTCTAACACCGACTCTTGTATAATGGAAATCATTCTGAACATCAGCTATGCTAATTATTTTCCATCTGCCTTTCTGCTGAAGAAATGGCGTTCGTCAGGTCCCAGTTTGTATCCAGCCTCTCACGGGGATCTCAGATGCCCCAACGCCTGTGAAGAGACGACTCAACGCTGGCGATATGTTATGGCTCCGTATTATATATAAACAATATTTATATTTAATATTTATATAAAAACAATATGAATGTAAGCCAGAGGAGAACTGGCCCCGACTGAGCCTGGGTTCTCCCAAGGTTTTTTCTTCATCCAATCTGATGGAGTTTTGGTTCCTTGCCACTGTCGCCTTGCTTTGCCTTGCTTTTGGCTTGCTTAGTTGGGTTTATTTAACATTTAACAATATTATTTATCTGTGTTGTACTACTGTCATGTTATCACTGTGAAGCTGCTTTGATACAATCTGTATTGTGAAAAGCGCTATATAAATAAATGTGACTTGACTTGACATACCGTTCCTCACCAAATCAATTAAGCAACACACGTTTTAAAGCAGTAACTATAGACACCACTCTGACAGCCTGGTGGAAATTTGACCAAATCACTAATTTTACACTAGCTCCATCTAACCTCACCCCACTGTGGAACAACCGTGACTTTATAAGCAATAAAAAACATTGAATTTTCACACATGGGCGGAAAGGGGTATCACCCACATTTTCTTTATTTATTTCCTTTATTTTTCCAGGAAGGTCCCATTGAGATTAAAATAAATCTCTTCCTCCTGGGAGTCCTGGCCAAGATGGCCACACTACAAATCACACATAACACATGTAAAACATTCCAGAAAGACAGAGCACAATATTCATCATAAATCAAGTAAAACAACAACATGATTCTATCAGTGTAGACTGCAGTAGATTTTTAAATACATTCAGAGGAGGAATTATTTCTAGAGAGACAGTAGCTTGAAATTCGTTCCACAGCCATGGAGCATAGTAAGAGAAAGATGATTTTCCATGCTCTGAATGTACCCTAGGTACAACTAATTTAATCCCATTAGATGATCTAGTGTTATAGTTCTTTCCACATAAAGATAGAGGACTAGTAATGTAATTTGGAAACATATCCAACAATGTCTTCACAACAAATACTAACATATGGGATTTTCTTCTTTGATATAAGAGGACCAACCCAAATAGTTGTACAACAAACAATGATGAGTACGTGAACAAGAATTTGTTATAAAACGCAGTGCAGCATGATACACACCATCCAGCCTTTTCGCCAAGTAATTAATGTGAACATCAAAAGCTAACTTCTCATCGAGCCATATTCCTAAATATTTATAAGTTGGTACTCTTTCTATATGTAAACCCTCAATAGTCAGAATAGGCACAGTAGTCGACATAGAACGACTACGTGTACAAATAATATACTTAATATACTCGCGATGAAGCAAGACGCTCAAGGGTCTAAAAAGGGGCGTGGCAACACAACACAGTGTCTCGTTCCCTTCTCAGGGAACAAGGGTTATAGTCATAACCCGAGACGTTCCCTATCGAGGGAACTCAACACTGCGTCGATAAAATCGACTCTTGGGGAACGAGTGCCCACTAGGCCACGCACCGAACAGACCCGCCCCAGAGTGAAACTGATCAGGCACTCAGCAAGGGCCGAGTACATGTGCACCGGGCGTACTGGGAAAGTTGAGGCTATAGAACCTGATGAAAGTGTGTGGGGTAGCCCAGCCGGCTGCATCACAGATGTCTTGTAGAGGTACTCCCGAAAGAAGGGCTCTAGAAGAGGCCATGCCTCTAGTAGAGTAAGCCCTTAAGGCTAAAGGTGAAGGCAAGCCGCGTACCTTGTAAGTCTCAGTAATGGCCTTGACAATCCAGTTACTTATAGTTGGTTTCATAGCCGGGTGTCCCCTTCTTGGTGACCCAAAACACACTAACAGATTGGTCCGACCTCCTCCAAGAGGCGGACCTCTGCAGGTATATACTCAACGCTCTCACAGGGCAGAGCAGGCGGAGCCTCTCTTCTTCCGCCGACACATGAGGTGGAGGATGGAATGCCTGAAGGACTATAGATCGAGCCATATTAGAAGGAACTTTGGGCACGTAGCCCGGACTCGGGTGCAAAAAAGCCTTTACTTTGCCAGGGGCAAACTCCAAGCAAGCTGGCGTTACCGCCAATGCTTGAAGATCTCCCACCCTCTTAAGTGAGGTAATAGCTAAAAGAAAGACCATTTTTAGAGTTAAGTCCTTAGGCGAAGCCGACTCTAAAGGTTCGAAGGGAGCCAGGGATAACCCTTCTAGAACTTCTGCCAGGTCCCAGGCAGGAACCCTGGACCTGGCCGCCGTGCTCATCCTCCAAGCACCACGGAGAAACCGAATGACCAATTGGTGCCTCCCCAGAGGTCCACCATCTATTGGTGCGTGGAAAGCCGAAACGGCAGCCACGTACACATTAAGAGTGGACGAGGAGAGACCCGCAGAGAAACGATCTTGAAGAAAATCCAGAACAGAAGCCACCGGGCAGTTTACTGGATCTAATCCTTGTTCTCTACACCAAGTGAGAAACACATTCCACTTGAGGCCATATAATCTCCTGGTGGACGGAGCCCTAGAGCTGAGAATGGTCTCAACCACTCCAGCTGATAACCCAGCATTCAGGTACTGAACCCCTCAGAGGCCAGACCCACAGCTTCCACAGCTCTGGCCACGGGTGGAAGATTGTGCCCTCCGCCTGAGACAACAGATCCCTCCTCAGAGGAATCTGCCATGGCGGAGCTATGAGGAGTGATATTAGCTGTGTCCAAATGTGAAGGCTGCATCCTCCGAAGTCCGTATTTGAAGGACGCTTGGGCCGTATTTGAAGGCCGGATGCGTCACAGCCGTGCGACGAAGGACGTCCCAATTCAAAGACTGCATCCGGGAAGGCCGCATTTGAAGGCCGAATTGCGTCACTTTCGTTTTTTTTTCTTTTCTTATTCATCTTAACTCATTCGTCAGCATTGCATGTTTTTGTCAAGTGGAAATGTGAAAACGGCTTTATTAAGGGGTTCAAGCATCTGAAGTGCTGAAACCCTATTGTAATTGTATTGATTTTTATTAGGGGTTCAAGCACGAAGTGCTGAAACCCTATTGTAATTGTACTGATTTTTATTATTATTATTATTATTATTATTATTATTATTATTATTTCTCCCCTAAAACGCATCGTGCCAGACCAAACCGTAAGTGCTGGAGCTCTGAAACTTTGTCAACTGGTAGTACAAAAATCGAGGAGAGGTTATCAAATTATGAGCCCGATTGGCCCATAGGTGGCGCTATAATAACCAATTGCGCGAAACGGCTCATAACTCCTAGACCGTAAGTCGTACACTCAAGTGTCTTATATCATTGGAAAGCTCTTCACCTGACGAAAAAAACGTATATCTCCGATTTCATTTCCGCCATGATAGATTTTCCGCCATTTTGAATTTTGTCGAAAAACTACTTTTGCGAACTAGTCCCTGGTTTTTTGCCCGATTGTAACCAAACCAGTGCAGAAATGTTCTCTGGAGTCTGAAGATCAATAATTATCAAAAAAATGTGGAAATTTCTATTTCCGGTTGTTAGGGGGCGCAAAATAAACGTTGTGGGAGGAGCCTATTTTACTAAAATGGCTATAACTCGAGAAGTAAACGAGCTATCTTCACCAAACTCGGTACACATGTGTATGAGTTCAATTTGAGGTCATCGTAAAAAAATCGCGACGATTGAACACTAGGTGGCGCTATAACATGAAAAAAACATATTACCACCTGAACGTTAGTCCAATTGACTTGAAAATTGGTATGCAGTGTCTTGGACCAAGGCCCCATGTATGTGTATGAGGAAAGTGGCGTATCTCAAAAAACATGGCCGCCATCGACCAATGAAGTTTGAGCACCTATGAGACAAGGTTAACGGAGGCCGATCGAAACGAAACTCGATGGGCATGTTCGACTCATGGCCCTAGAGGTCTGTAAGAATTTTGAAAGAAATCGGCCACTAGTTGGCGCTAACGAGTTTTATGGCTCTGTAATCACGTGGTGTTGCGCACATCCCCACAAAATGGATATCATTTGATAGATCTCCTCGTGATGAACAACTTTGCCTCAAGAACCATTGCTGTCAATCAAATCGTTCGTTAAATATTCACGAATATGTTAAAAACATACTTTTGCGAACTAGTCCCTGGTTTTTTGCCCGATCAGAACCAGACCAGTTTAGGACAATTCTCTGGACTCTCTAGATCAATAATTATCAAAAAAAAGTTGAACTTTGTCATTTGTTTGGCTATAACAGGGTAATTTACAAAAGGGGTGTGACGAAATGCACCCAGAAGCTTATAAATCCTAAAGGAAAACTCAGAACTTCACAAAAATTGATGAGCATATGTGTCATACCATCATTAACAAGCATGCAAAGTTTCATGGAGATCGGACTATAGGTGGCGCTATAACTGTTAAAAATGTTAAAAACAATGTATTCACTATGGGAAATTGCCAGTATTGACTGTAAATGGTGTGTTCCATCTAAGATCGTCTAATTTTCATATCTTAACGTTCAAAACCAGTTCAGTACAGTTATCTGGACTCTCTAGATCAATAATTATCAAAAAAAGTTGAACTTTGTCATTTGTTTTGCTATAACAGGGTCATTTACAAAAGGGCGTTACAAAAAGCTCCCAAAAGCCTATAAATCCTAAAGGAAAACTCAGAACTTCACAAAAATTGATGAGCATATGTGTCATAACATGTTGAAGAAGCATGCACAGTTTCATGGAGATCGGACCATAGGTGGCGCTATAACTGTTAAAAAGCTTTAAAACCATACATTTCCTATGGTAAATTGCCAGTAATGGCTGTAAATGGTGTTTTCCAAATATTATGTCAGTGGATAAATGTATGCTAAATAAAACTGAATGCCTTTTGATGCTTTTGTGCTTAAAGGCCTTAACTGCTTGAACCCCGCTAAATGCTGCTTGCAGCTTTAATTAGGGGTTCAAGCACGAAGTGCTGAAACCCTATTGTAATTGTACTGATTTTTATTATTATTATTATTAGGGGTTCAAGCACGAAGTGCTGAAACCCTATTGTAATTGTACTGATTTTTATTATTATTATTATTATTCTGCCGTAAAACGCATCGTGCAGCCCAAACTGTAAGTGCTGGAGCTCTGAAACTTTGTCAACTGGTAGTACAAAAATCGAGGAGAGGTTATCAAATTATGAGCCCGATTGGCCCATAGGTGGCGCTATAATAACCAATTGCGCGAAACGGCTCATAACTCCTAGACCGTAAGTCGTACACTCAAGTGTCCTATATCATTGGAAAGCTCTTCACCTGACGAAAAAAACGTATATCTCCGATTTCATTTCCGCCATGATAGATTTTCCGCCATTTTGAATTTTGTTGAAAAACTACTTTTGCGAACTAGTCCCTGGTTTTTTGCCCGATCGGAGCCAAACCAGTGCAGAAATGTTCTCTGGAGTCTGACGATCAATAATTATCAAAAAAATGTGGAAATTTCTATTTCCGGTTGTTAGGGGGCGCAAAATAAACGTTGTGGGAGGAGCCTATTTTACTAAAATGGCTATAACTCGAGAAGTAAACGAGCTATCTTCACCAAGCTCGGTACACATGTGTAAGAGTTCAATTTGAGGTCACAGTAAAAAAATCGCGACGATTGAACACTAGGTGGCGCTATAACATGAAAAAAACATATTACCACCTGACCGTTAGTCCGATTGACTTGAAAATTGGTATGCAGTGTCTTGGACCAAGGCCCCATGTACGTGTAAGAGGACATTGGCGTATCTCAAAAAACATGGCCGCCATTGGCCAATGAAGTTAGAGCACCTATGGGACAAGGTTAACGAAGTCCGATCGGAACGAAACTCGTTGGGCATGTTCGACTCATGGCCCTAGAGGTCTGTAAGAATTTTGAAAGAAATCGGCCACTAGTTGGCGCTAACGAGTTTTATGGCTCTGTAATCACGTGGTGTTGCACATATCCCCACAATATGCATATCATTGGATAGATCTCCTCTTGATGAACAACTTTGCCTCAAGAACCATTGCTGTCAATCAAATCGTTCATTAAATATTCACGAATATGTGAAAAACCTACTTTTGCGAACTAGTCCCTGGTTTTTTGCCCGATTGGAAACTAGACCAGTCTAGGACAATTCTTTAGACTCTCTAGATCAATAATTATCAAAAAAAAGTTTAACTTTGTGATTTGTTTTGCTATAGCATGGTAATTTACAAAAGGGGGCGTGAAAAAATGCACCCAAAAGCCTATAAATCCTAAAGGAAAACTCAGAACTTCACAAAAATTGATGAGCATATGTGTCATGACATCATTAACAAGCATGCAAAGTTTCATGGAGATCGGAGTATAGGTGGCGCTATAACTGTTAAAAATGTTAAAAACAATGTATTCCCTATGGTAAATTGCCATTGCTGACTGTGAATGGTGTGTTCCATCTAAGATCATCTAATTTTCATATCTTAACGTTCAAAACCAGTGCAGTACAGTTATCTGGACTCTCTAGAGCAATAATTATTAGAAAAGGTTAAACTTCTACATTCTGATGGCTATAATAGGGTCACTTCAATTTGTGACCTTGACTGAGTGTCCTCAAAAGCCTCTTTTTCTTCAACGAATGCTAAGATCTTGTTAAAAACAAGTGAGAACATGTGGCACATTAGTATAAATAATCATGAACATTTTCAGACAGATTGGACAAAATATGCCTATATAACAGTTAAAAAGGTCAAAATTATATGAACATGATGGTCTATTAAGCCAATAAGTGGAGTTTTACTGCCCCCTGCTGTTCAAAATAGTCATTTGTCATGTACAATTCATATTATGACTATCAATTCACCAATTTAACATTTACAATCACATTTAGTCAAAAAGTCCTATGACAACTGTCACATTGGATTCACATCTGTAATCTACAAACACTCATTCTATCCCAAAGGTGTGTGTGTACATCTCTGATCATATCATAATGTTAAAACCAGTGCAGTACAATTTTCTGGACTCTCTAGATCAATAATTGTAAGAAAAAGTTGAACTACTTCATGTGGATGGCTATAATAGGATGGCTTAAACATGTACTGTGTTAAAGCCATCTATTATTACACTTTCAGTGTCCCTGAAAGCATTGATCTTCAATGAATGATCAAATCTTCTTAAAAACAAATCACAACATGTGACATCAAATAATCATGAACATTTTCAGACAGATTGGACAAAATATGCCTATATAACAGTTAAAAAGGTGAAGATGATATCAATATGATGGTCTATTAAACCAGTGAGTGGTGTTTTACTGCCCTCTGCTGTTTAGTCATTGTTCAAAATGTCTGTAGAATGAGTATGTGTAGATTAAATATGAAAAACATGGCATATTGTATAAGAAGGCTTTAACAGCACTGTTAAAGCAGCAGCATTAGACATTTTTAATCTCTTTATCAGCTTTCAGCATTGGCTAACAAACAAATGCTTTAAGCATTTTCTTTATTAATTTTATATTATTATATATTATTTTATATTATTATATATTATTATTATATATTATTATTCACAATCAATTTATAGGCAACAGGTGAGTCGTGCATGGTAAAGTGGCAGAGTCTCATTGAAAAAGCGAAATGGAGTTGAAAGAGATTAGAAAGGAAATCTTTTCAATTACTATTATAACACATTCATATTTTGTCAGAGTGTGTCAGTTCATTGGTAATCACACTTCACATCAATGCAAGCAATGTGGTAATTTATGATGAATTGTGGTAGAACATGCATTCATATTATAAGTGAGCCAATAAGTGGTCTTCTACTGCACTCTGCTGGCCACTCATCTTTTTAATAGTCTTTTCACTTGCTATATTGTGGTAAACCATCCTATAACATGGTATATCAAGGTAAACTATGGAAAATCATGTTAGATTCATGGTAAATCATACTGGAACATGGTAAATCATGAAAAATCCTATTGAAATATTTTTAATATAAAAATATCATGGTAAATAATGCTTGCTACATAAAACTTAATGTCTTTTGATGCTTTTGTGCTTAAAGGCCTTAAAGGCCTTAACTGCTTGAACCCCGCTAAATGCTGCTTGCAGCTTTAATTATTATTATTATTCTGCCGTAAAACGCATCGTGCAGCCCAAACCGTAAGTGCTGGAGCTCTGAAACTTTGTCAACTGGTAGTACAAAAATCGAGGAGAGGTTATCAAATTATGAGCCCGATTGGCCCATAGGTGGCGCTATAATAACCAATTGCGCGAAACGGCTCATAACTCCTAGACCGTAAGTCGTACACTCAAGTGTCTTATATCATTGGAAAGCTCTTCACCTGACGAAAAAAACGTATATCTCCGATTTCATTTCCGCCATGATAGATTTTCCGCCATTTTGAATTTTGTCGAAAAACTACTTTTGCGAACTAGTCCCTGGTTTTTTGCCCGATCGGAACCAAACCAGTGCAGAAATGTTCTCTGGAGTCTGAAGATCAATAATTATCAAAAAAATGTGGAAATTTCTATTTCCGGTTGTTAGGGGCGCAAAATAAACGTTGTGGGAGGAGCCTATTTTACTAAAATGGCTATAACTCGAGAAGTAAACGAGCTATCTTCACCAAACTCGGTACACATGTGTATGAGTTCAATTTGAGGTCACAGTAAAAAAATCGCGACGATTGAACACTAGGTGGCGCTATAACATGAAAAAAACATATTACCACCTGACCGTTAGTCCGATTGACTTGAAAATTGGTATGCAGTGTCTTGGTCCAATGCCCCATGTATGTCTATGAGGATATTGGCGTATCTCAAAAAACATGGCCGCCATTGGCCAATGAAGTTTGAGCACCTATGGGACAAGGTTAACGAAGTCCGATGGAACGAAAACTCGTTGGGCATGTTCGACTCAGTGGCCCTAGAGGTCTGTAAAAATTTTGAAAGAAATCGGCCACTAGTTGGCGCTAACGAGTTTTATGGCTCTGTAATCACGTGGTGTTGCACATATCCCCACAATATGCATATCATTGGATAGATCTCCTCTTGATGAACAACTTTGCCTCAAGAACCATTGCTGTCAATCAAATCGTTCATTAAATATTCACGAATATGTGAAAAACCTACTTTTGCAAACTAGTCCCTGGTTTTTTGCCCGATTGGAACTGAGACCAGTCTAGGACATATTCTTTGGACTCTCTAGATCAATAATTATCAAAAAAAAGTTGAACTTTGTCATTTGTTTTGCTATAGCATGGTAATTTACAAAAGGGGGCGTGAAAAAATGCACCCAAAAGCCTATAAATCCTAAAGGAAAACTCAGAACTTCACAAAAATTGATGAGCATATGTGTCATGACATCATTAACAAGCATGCAAAGTTTCATGGAGATCGGAGTATAGGTGGCGCTATAACTGTTAAAAATGTTAAAAACAATGTATTCCCTATGGTAAATTGCCATTAATGACTGTAAATGGTGTTTTCCATCTAAGATCATCTAATTTCCATATCTTAACTTTCAAAACCAGTGCAGTACAGTTATCTGGACTCTCTAGAGCAATAATTATTAGAAAAGGTTAAACTTCTACATTCTGATGGCTATAATAGGGTCACTTCAATTTGTGACCTTGACTGAGTGTCCTCAAAAGCCTCTTTTTCTTCAATGAATGCTAAGATCATCTTAAAAACAAGTGAGAACATGTTGCATATTAGTAAAAAATAATCATGAAATTTTTCAGACAGACTGGACAAAATATGCCTGTATAATAGCTAAAAAGGTAAAAATTACATGAACATAATGGCCTGTAAAGCCAATAAGTGATGTTTTACTGCCCCCTGCTGTTCAAAATAGTCATTTGTCATGTATAATTCATATTATGACTTTATCAGTTCACTAAATAACATTTCCAATCACATTTAGTCAAAAAGTACTATGACAACTGTCACATTGGATTAAAATTTGTAATCTACACACACTCATTCTGTTGTAGATAAATTATATTAATAAGTACCACTGTTGTCACTGTTTTTAACATAGTTTTATAACATTAGATTACAAAGAAATATCCCAAAGGTGTGTTTTAGTACATCTCTTATCATATCATAATGTTAAAACCAGTGCAGTACAATTCTCTGGACTCTCTAGATCAATAATTGTAAGAAAAAGTTGAACTACTTCATGTGGATGGCTATAATAGGATGGCTTAAACATGTACTGTGTTGAAGCCATCTATTACTACACTTTCAGTGTCCCTGAAAGCATTGATCTCTTCAATGAATTATCAAATCTTCTTAAAAACAAATCACAACATGTGACATCAAATAATCATGAACATTTTCAGACAGATCGGACAAAATATGCCTATATAACAGTTAAAAAGGTGAAGATGATATCAATATGATGGTCTATTAAGCCAGTGAGTGGTGTTTTACTGCCCTCTGCTGTTTAGTCATTGTTTAAAATGTCTGTAGAATGAGTATGTGTAGATTAAATATGAAAAACATGGCATATTGTATAAGAAGGCTTTAACAGCACTGTTAAAGCAGCAGCATTAGACATTTTTAATCTCTTTATCAGCTTTCAGCATTGGCTAACAAACAAATGCTTTAAGCATTTTCTTTAATTAGTTTTATATTATTACATTGCAAAGAAATATGTGAAATGCTCATATTGCATAAAACAGATTTTCACAATAAATAAGTTGTCTTCTACTGCCATCTGCTGGTCACTCTACTTACTAATAGTCATTGGTAAACCATCCAAGTGGTAAATCACTATTGTAAATCTATAGGAACATGGTAAATCTGTAATTTTCGATGTGAGTACTAATCAAAGATGTGAGTACTAATCACAATAAAACAGGCTGTAAAACATCATTCAAACAAACAATCTTTCCACATGGGTCAGGGCACATGTTTGGCAAACAAATTAATCAATTAGCAGTGCACAGGCTGTCAGTGACAATAAATCATAAAAAGGCATAAAAAATATAAACACAATCAAATTAATAGATGGACTCACGTAATTCATGAAGACACACACACAGTTATGCATCAGAGTGCCAGGAAAGAGTGTAAAGAATGAGCCAAAGGGTTCACAATCAATTTATAGGCAACAGGTGAGTCGTGCATGGTGAAGTGGCAGAGTCTCATTGAAAAAGCGAAATGGAGTTGAAAGAGATTAGAAAGGAAATCTTTTCAATTACTATTATAACACATTCATATTTTGTCAGAGTGTGTCAGTTCATTGGTAATCACACTTCACATCAATGCAAGCAATGTGGTAATTTATGATGAATTGTGGTAGAACATGCATTCATATTATAAGTGAGCCAATAAGTGGTCTTCTACTGCACTCTGCTGGCCACTCATCTTTTTAATAGTCTTTTCACTTGCTATATTGTGGTAAACCATCCTATAACATGGTATATCAAGGTAAACTATGGAAAATCATGTTAGATTCATGGTAAATCATACTGGAACATGGTAAATCATGAAAAATCCTATTGAAATATTTTTAATATAAAAATATCATGGTAAATAATGCTTGCTACATAAAACTTAATGTCTTTTGATGCTTTTGTGCTTAAAGGCCTTAAAGGCCTTAACTGCTTGAACCCCGCTAAATGCTGCTTGCAGCTTTAATTATTATTATTATTATTATTATTATTATTATTCTGCCCTAAAACGCATCGTGCAGACCAAACCGTAAGTGCTGGAGCTCTGAAACTTTGTCAACTGGTAGTACAAAAATCGAGGAGAGGTTATCAAATTATGAGCCCGATTGGCCCATAGGTGGCGCTATAATAACCAATTGCGCGAAACGGCTCATAACTCCTAGACCGTAAGTCGTACACTCAAGTGTCTTATATCATTGGAAAGCTCTTCACCTGACGAAAAAAACGTATATCTCCGATTTCATTTCCGCCATGATAGATTTTCCGCCATTTTGAATTTTGTAGAAAAACTACTTTGCGAACTAGTCCCTGGTTTTTTGCCCCAATCGGAAGCAAACCAGTGCAGAAATGTTCTCTGGAGTCTGAAGATCAATAATTATCAAAAAAATGTGGAAATTTCTATTTCCGGTCGTTAGGGGGCGCAAAATAAACGTTGTGTGGGAGGAGCCTATTTTACTAAAATGGCTATAACTCGAGAAGTAAATGAGCTATCTTCACCAAACTCGGTACACATGTGTATGAGTTCAATTTGAGGTCACAGTAAAAAAATTCGCGACGATTGAACTCTAGGTGGCGCTATAACATGAAAAAAACAGATAACCACCTGACCGTTAGTCCGATTGACTTGAAAATTGGTATGCAGTGTCTTGGTCCAAGGCCCCATGTATGTGTATGAGGACATTGGCGTATCTCAAAAAACATGGCCGCCATCGGCCAATGAAGTTTGAGCACCTATGAGACAAGGTTAACGGAGGCCGATCGAAACGAAACTCGATGGGCATGTTCGACTCATGGCCCTAGAGGTCTGTAAGAATTTTGAAAGAAATCGGCCACTAGTTGGCGCTGAACGAGTTTTATGGCTCTGTAATCACGTGGTGTTGCGCACATCCCCACAAAATGCATATCATTTGATAGATCTCCTCCTGATGAACAACTTTGCCTCAAGAACCATTGCTGTCAATCAAATTGTTCGTTAAATATTCACGAATATGTTAAAAACCTATTTTTGCGAACTAGTCCCTGGTTTTTTGACCGATCGGAACCAGACCAGTCTAGGACAATTCTTTGGACTCTCTAGATCAATAATTATCAAAAAAAAGTTGAACTTTGTCATTTTTTTTGCTATAACAGTGTCATTTACAAAAGGGGGTGTGAAAAAATGCACCCAAAAGCCTATAAATCCTAAAGGGAAACTCAGAACTTCACAAAAATTGATGGGCATATATGTCATAACATCATTAACAAGAATGCAAAGTTTCATGGAGATCGGACAATAGGTGGCGCTATAACTGTTAAAAATGTTAAAAACAATGTATTCCCTATGGTAAATTGCCTTTACTGACTGTGAATGGTGAGTTCCATCTAAGATCATCTAATTTTCATATCTTAACGTTCAAAACCAGTGCAGTACAATTATCTGGACTCTCTAGAGCAATAATTATTAGAAAAGGTTTAACTTCTACATTTTGATGGCTATAATAGGGTCACTTCAATTTGTGGCCTTGACAGAGTGTCTCCAAAAGCCTATATCTCTTCAACGAATGCTAAGACCTTCTTAAAAACAAGTGAGAACATTTGGCACATTAGTATAAATAATCATGAACATTTTCAGACAGATTGGACAAAATATGCCTATATAACAGTTAAAAAGGTTAGAATTATATGAACATGATGGTCTATTAAGCCAATAAGTGGAGTTTTACTGCCCCCTGCTGTTCAAAATAGTCATTTGTCATGTACAATTCATATTATGACTATCAATTCACTAATTTAACATTTACAATCACATTTAGTCAAAAAGTACTATGACAACTGTCACATTGGATTCACATCTGTAATCTACAATCACTCATTCTATCCCAAAGGTGTGTGTGTACATCTCTGATCATATCATAATGTTAAAACCAGTGCAGTACAATTTTCTGGACTCTCTAGATCAATAATTGTAAGAAAAAGTTGAACTACTTCATGTGAATGGCTATAATAGGATGGCTTAAACATGTACTGTGTTGAAGCCATCTATTACTTCACTTTCAGTGTCCCTGAAAGCGTTGATCTCTTCAATGAATGATCAACTCTTCTTAAAAACAAATCACAACATGTGACATCAAATAATCATGAACATTTTCAGACAGATCGGACAAAATATGCCTATATAACAGTTAAAAAGGTGAAGATGATATCAATATGATGGTCTATTAAGCCAGTGAGTGGTGTTTTACTGCCTTCTGCTGTTTAGTCATTGTTCAAAATGTCTGTAGAATGAGTATGTGTAGATTAAATATGAAAAACATGGCATATTGTATAAGAAGGCTTTAACAGCACTGTTAAAGCAGCAGCATTAGACATTTTTAATCTCTTTATCAGCTTTCAGCATTGGCTAACAAACAAATGCTTTAAGCATTTTCTTTAATTAGTTTTATATTATTACATTGCAAAGAAATATGTGAAATGCTCATATTGCATAAAACAGATTTTCACAATAAATAAGTTGTCTTCTACTGCCATCTGCTGGTCACTCTACTTACTAATAGTCATTGGTAAACCATCCAAGTGGTAAATCACTATTGTAAATCTATAGGAACATGGTAAATCTGTAATTTTCGATGTGAGTACTAATCAAAGATGTGAGTACTAATCACAATAAAACAGGCTGTAAAACATCATTCAAACAAACAATCTTTCCACATGGGTCAGGGCACATGTTTGGCAAACAAATTAATCAATTAGCAGTGCACAGGCTGTCAGTGACAATAAATCATAAAAAGGCATAAAAAATATAAACACAATCAAATTAATAGATGGACTCACGTAATTCATGAAGACACACACACAGTTATGCATCAGAGTGCCAGGAAAGAGTGTAAAGAATGAGCCAAAGGGTTCACAATCAATTTATAGGCAACAGGTGAGTCGTGCATGGTGAAGTGGCAGAGTCTCATTGAAAAAGCGAAATGGAGTTGAAAGAGATTAGAAAGGAAATCTTTTCAATTACTATTATAACACATTCATATTTTGTCAGAGTGTGTCAGTTCATTGGTAATCACACTTCACATCAATGCAAGCAATGTGGTAATTTATGATGAATTGTGGTAGAACATGCATTCATATAAGTGAGCCAATAAGTGGTCTTCTACTGCCCTCTGCTGGCCACTCTTCTTTTTAATAGTCTTTTCACTTGCTATATTGTGGTAAACCATCCTATAAAATGGTATATCAAGGTAAACTATGGAAAATCATGTTAGCTTCATGGTAAATCATACTGGAACATGGTAAATCATGAAAAATCCTATTGAAATATTTTTAATATAAAAATATCATGGTAAATAATGCTTGCTACATAAAACTTAATGTCTTTTGATGCTTTTGTGCTTAAAGGCCTTAAAGGCCTTAACTGCTTTGAACCCCGCTAAATGCTGCTTGCAGCTTTAATAGCCTTGTATTGTATTTATTGTACATTGTATTTCTTTATTATTCATTATTTCATTATTTTATGCAACTTTAAATGTGTACACAAAAGAGAATTCATGGCTCTGGATATTTGTTTATTTTTGTAAGGGTCTCTGAGTGTTTGCAAGGTTGATACATTTAAACTATAATATACTTTTGTGTAGTTTAATGTAAAATGTGTAGTGTTGCTGTCCTGTGAGGGAAAAAGTAGGCTACTTCACATTTGTACATGAATACTAACGCAGTATGAAGTTCCTTACATTCTCCCACTGGTTATTTTAAAAATTAAAGTAACAAAATGTTGGTCCATTGTCACAATATTAACAAATTGTTGCTAACTACAACTGCGTCCCATATCAAAGTGCGCACCTGAAGCGCTCGGACCGAGTCTTAGCCTGCGGAGGATTGTTCTTGTCGCCTAGCAACTGTGACTGACAGCTGACGACGACGAGCGGGAGTAAGCGACGTTTATATCCAGCTGGTTTAAAATATTCAAATAGGATTGACAGCCTGTATAAATATATTCACCATGGTCCATTTCTGTAGACAATAAAAAGAAAACCCTACAAAAAATCGCATCAAGGTACGATTAACATTTGAATATATGCTATATATCTGCCTATGTTTTATCATTATTATTATTTTTTATTGTTTAGGCTATTTCATTACAATATTTACGTAGGTTAACACCCAATATTTGAACAGTTTACAGTGTAATCTGGCTATTCAGGATGCAGCCTCTAGCTATAGAAATATTTTTTTATGTGATTTTATATATATATATATTGCACCTCATTTAAAGACAGGAAAACATAAAACATAAAATTTCCAGTAAAATATAAAACAAAAAAATGACAATAGCCAATTCTGTTCCATATCTGTTTACTCAGTTTTATTAAATGAGTCAGGGTGGCAGCTGTACTTTCGCTCCGTTGCTTGGCACCAGGAGCAGTAATAGGGAACACCTGGTTGCGCAATTAGGAAATTCCACGAAGGCTACATGATGCGTCCTTCGAAGGCCGAATAGGCTGCATCCTTCGAAGTATACAGCCTTCAAAGGACGCAGCCTTCACATTGTGACACAGCTATTATGTCCGAGAACCATACTCGTGTCGGCCATCTCGGGGCAACCAGAAGTAGACTGATGCCCTCCTGACAGACTCTCTCCAGGACTTCCAGGATCAGAGCGATCGGGGGAAATGCGTACAGGCGAAGCCTCGGCCAAGCTTGTACCATGGCATCCAACCCCAGTGGGGCTGGATGTGAGAGGAAGAACCAAAGTGGACAGTGGGATGTCTCTCGAGACGCAAACAGATCCACTTCCATTGTTTGGAACCTCTCCCATATCGACTTCACCACCTCTGGGTGAAGTCTCCATTCCCCGGGCCTCAGCCCCTGCCTCGACCAGGATGTCTGCTCCCTGATTCTGAACCCCGGAATATACATTGCTCTTATTGACAGTATCTCCCCCTGGGACCAAAGGATAATTTGATGCACCAGATTTGCACAGAGTCCCCCTTGGTGGTTCAGATAGGCCACCATCAACGTATTGTCTGTTCGTATTAATACGTGGTGACCCTTGATGTCTGGGAGGAAGCTCCTCAAAGCCCTGAACACAGCCATCATCTCCAGGCAGTTTGTGTGCCAAGAGCGATGATGGTCCTGCCACAGACCCCTGGCAAAGCGGCCGTCCATGACCGCGCCCCAGCCAGTAAGGGAGGCGTGTCGAAACGGTTTCCCGGTGACATGACACCCCCAACACTAGCCCTTGGGATAGGAACCAAGGTTTCTTCCATATTTGCAGAGAATGAAGGCACCTGCGCTGTAACTCTGATCATACGAAACGGATTTCCCTTGGGGAGAACCCCTTGGTTTTCAACCACCACTGGAGGGACCTCATGTGAAGGAGGCCCAAAGGAATAATGTTAGATGCCGCTGCCATGAGGCCCAGCATCCTCTGAAATTAGTGCTGGGCGGTAAACCGGTTCAAACCGAAAACCGGTTTATATTTTTGTCACGATTTTGATTTTGAATAAACCGCCATACCGGTGTATTTAATTACACAACGTTCGGAACGACCGTTACGCTGCGCGTACACATGTTTCAGACGGACCCTTTACCCGTTGCACTACTAAGCACTGACGAGTGAGGGTAAACAAACAGCAGCGCTCTGTTACGTTACATGGACGATGGATGCTGAAGAATTAGTACAACATGACAGTGATGACACCGAAGAACTTGTGCCAAAAAGAGGAGCCGGGTCTGTTGTTTGGAGGTTTTTTGGTTTCCAAAAATCCGACGTCGACCAAACAACCATTTTATGTAAGTGCTGTCGGGCTAAAATTCGCGCCAAAGGCGGCAACACAAGCAATTTGCTCCTCCAGCGCCTTAGCCGCAAACATGTCTTGGAATATCAAGAATGTATTAAAGTACTGCGGATTTAGCGCCTTCCACATCAGCATGTAACACAGGGAAAGCTAAAGAAAAGTCGAGCCAAATATTGTTTCCATTATACAGGATAATCCTGTGTGCCAAGTAAGTTAGCACTTTATATTTATTTTATATTTGTTCTGGTTTCGAAGCAATACTTTTGAAGGAATAACTAATGCAAGTTGCATAATTTTGTTTTAATTTTTTTAATAGACCTCAAAAGCAATGCAAGACAAGATTTCCTTTTATATTTACTTGAATGCACGTAATGTTCCTGGATTTGTACTTGAACTAGCAAAAGTATTCCAAGTTGTTCTAATTGTGTTGTTTAAAATAAAAGTTCTGTATTTTGACTGCAGTTGTCTTTGCATTTTGATTCCTCACTTCATTAGAATCATGAATGGCTCTTATTTGTAAACAACAGCATAATTTTCTGGGGCCATGCAAACCTGTATTACTAGTGTGGAATTATTCTACAATATTCACCAATGACAGTAAAATAGACCATCCTAAGTCAATTTACTGCAGTAATTCCTCTAGAAAATGCATTGAACACCTGACTATGCATGAAAAAAAAAAACCGTCATAAACCGAAAAACCGTTATAATTTTGAAAAAAAAACTGTGATATAAATTTTTGGTCAAACCGCCCAGCACTACTCTGAAAGTGTTTCACAGTGATGGCCTGGCCCAGCTTCACCCTGGATACCATCGCCAGAATTGACTCGATGCGTGCGAGTGGTATTTTTCCGATTGCTTTTTTGTCTCCTGAAACCTGTCGACGACCGATTAACGGCGTCGCCAGAACAGGCCAGAAGGCGAAAGCGGCACATCCAGCAAAAAGGACCTATCTTTATCTTTAATCCCTGAGAGATTCAGCCACAGATGCCTCTCCGTGGCCACCATGGAGCGGCCAATGGCACGGGCTGTCTCTCTCGTGGGCCGGAGAGACAAATCTGTGGCTTTCCTCAACTCAGAGATATCTTCTGGTGTAGGTCCCTCTCCCTCATCCAAATCTTTCAGGAGATCGGCCTGGTATGCCTGCAAAATCGCCATTGAATGCAGGCATGAACCAGTCCGACCTGCCGCCATGTAAGCCCTGCCCACTGATGCAGATGTTTCCCTGCAGGGCTTACTAGGCAACATCGGGGTTTTTAGGGAAGACGCCGATTCGGGAGAGAGATAGCTCGCTAGAGACTCCTCCACCCTCGGCATCTTCCCATATCCCATGTCTCGAGCCCCGATAACATTGCTGTAATCGATCACACTGGGACTCGAAACACGGGACGAATGCAGTCTTTCCCACGATCTCGTGATCTCTTTATGAAGATCGGGAAAAACGGCAAGCCCCGGCGGTGAGGCTGTGACCTGCGCTGCAGGTAACGCTCGTCAAGCTTACTTGTGACTTGCGTTTCCTGCTCATGTTGTGGCCAGCTGATGTTAAGTCTGGCCACAGCGCGAGTCACAACCTCCACCAGCTCCTCATAATTTAGGCCACGTTCTGATGGCGTGCTGAAATCACGGTCGTCCGCATAGATACTGAGCACGTCTACTTCCTCAGAAGCAGACAGCTCCAGCATCGGGACCTGATCATGGATAGGAGAAACCGCAGCACGGGCTCCCACACCACTCTCAGAGGCCACGGGATCCGCCGATGGAGAGCGAGAAAATGCCTCAGCATTCTCACTCTCCTCCGCCAGATCCCGATGCGAGCCCCAGGATCTCAATCGCTGCATCACCCTCAACAAATGCGGGACCGGAACCCTGAGGAGACGCGAGCCTGACTGTGCTCGTCAAAGCACGACCAGCCGGGAAGCGCAGCACTCTCATCGGGAGAGCTTCACAGTGATCACAGGCAGCCCCCTCGAGAGCTGCCTGTGCGGTGCTGCAGCTCCCAAGCAACTCACACATAAAGTGTGTGTGTCCCCGCCCGTGATGTAGCGACGGCAAGGATGCCCACACTTCTTGAAAGTCTCACTGGCCATACTTTCTCTTTTCTTTTTAATAATAATGACAGACACCACCAAATAGACAGACAGTTTCAACACAGAGCGTTTGCTGAAGAGCGAAAGCTAGTGTGTGTTGTGACAGCGTCACTTTTATACTTCCGGATATGCCGTCACATGTTACGTCACGACGCAACACCAATCAGGATTGGATTAGTTTCATTCATACTTCAGAGGCGTATGCTTAGGGAGCATCCCCAAAGAGTCGATTTTATCGACGCAGTGTGCAGTCCCCTCGATAGGGAACGGGACGATAATTGTTCAAATCGGAAGGATCGCCTCCTTTTAATAATGGAATAACCATAGCCCGATTTCCAAGATGGCAGCTATTACATTACTGGAAATACTCAAATTAAAAATCGATGCAATAAGTTCGGCAATAATATCTGCAGCCAATTTAAAAAAAGTTCAATTCGGATCAGACCCGCCTGATTTCCTACAGTCTAAATTTGAGAGTAGTTTATGAACTTGGGATGGTAATAGCAGGGGCAAAAGGAAATAAATCTGCATCAGCTAGTACTCAAGTCATCTGTTTATTGTTCATCATTGACCAACGAATTGTCTGTTAACGAGCTAGCTGAAACAAAATGTCTATTAAACATATTAACAAAATCAACCTTGTCTGTAATTAATCTTTCATTCACTTTTAAAACTTTTGGGAGACTAGTAGATGTATTTGATCCTATAAAGAGATTTTGTTCAGTTTCCCAAAATTTAGAGGGACAATTCATGTTATCATTAATCAGGTTTAAATAATACTGACTCTTCGAACTTTTTTATTAATTTTGTACACTTTATTTCATAATAATTTATATTGAGATCAGTCCTCCTCACCATTTGTCTTCTTTGCCTTAAGACCAAGCCACATTTCTCTGCTTAATAAGATTAGAGACGGATTCATTGAACCAAGGATTATTTCTTCCTTTCACCCGAAATCTATGTAAAGGAGCATGCCTATCACAAATTTCTAGAAAGATAGATTTGAAATAATCCCAAGACATCAACCACATCAGGAATAATTGAAGCCAAATGTAAATCACTATTATATACATCATGCAAAAAAGCCTGTGTATTAAAATTTTTAAATTGACGTTTAAATATAAATCTGGGTGAACTCTTAGGTATCTTAAAATTTCTACACACATGATATTGCACAATGATCGCTAATATCATTAAAAAAATTCCTACTGCAGAGAAAACATGGGGTATATTAGTTAAAATAACATCAATCAATGATGATTTACTCATATCCCTGCCATTTAGGCGAGTTGGTGAATTTATCAATTGCTCCAAACATAGTGAATTGCAGACATCCTTAAAGTGATCAGATGGCGGCGACAACCAGTCACAGTTTAAATCCCCCATTATAACTAAATCACAGTTGGACCAATTGTGAAGCAAATCCGTAAGCAATGAAATTGCCTCACTTGAAGCTGAAGGTGGCCGGTAACAACTGACTACCATCATATCAGACCCATTAGGTAAAAATACTTTAATAGCTAAAAGTTCAAAACACTTTATAAAACTAATTTACTGATTACAAATACAATTCACATTTACTTTAGTATAGACTGCAACCCCTCCTCCTTTTTTGCTACAATAAGCTACTAAAGACATTATATCCATTTATGTGTATCATATCATCTGTAATTTATTTTTTCAACTAAGTCTCTGTGAGAATTAAGATGTCAACATCTGTTGAATCTACCCAGATTCGCACTGCCTCTATCTTATTTACCAAACTTCTCACATTAAGATGTAAAAATCGTAAGCCATTATTTAATTTAAGTTCCTCTGGTGTTTGAAGTTGGGCCAACTCTTGGGCCTGGGTTGGGGTGAATACCTGATAACAATAGCAGCAGAAGCACGAACCCCTTTCTCCTCGCCCTCCGCAACTCGGACTGCTGTCGTCGCAAATAGATGTAGCATGATGAGTCAGTTTTCCATTTCCTCTCACCAAGAGGTAACTACGGTGGCCGAGAGTGTTCAAACGCGCTGCAAATGAGAAAACACGTGCAAGTAGAAAAAAACACCAGCGAATTATGAAAAACACGTTTGCTCCAAATAATCACGACAAAACCAAATACGGAACGCGCTGCAAATACGGAAACACGCTGCAAATACGGAACGCGCTGCAAATACGGAAACGCGCTGCAAATATGGAGCACGTGCTGCAAATACGGAAATGCGCTGCAAATACAGAAACGCGCTGCAATTACAGAAACGCGTTGCAAATACGGAAATGCGCTGCAACTAAACGCACTGCAAATATTCACAACACAACGGAAATGATTCCAGGGGACCACAAAAAGTGACGGACCGGGCTGGCTGGCTCATGCTGAGACCTTAATAAGACCTCATCAGTGGTGTCGTCGTCTGTCCATGACCTGAAAACTGAGTTTGTTTTAGTTTATTTTAAAATCCTGATCGTATAATTCATTGGCCATTTGGATATTATTAGCCTAAATAGTCTGAAGGATAATCAAGGTTCAGGAGAATATACTTACAATGCAAAATAACGTTACAGGTGTTTTTATATTGAAAATTGTAATGTTTTTAACATTTTGCTCTATTTCTCATTTATTCTTTATGCTGTAATACAGTCAGGAAAAATAAACGATCTTATTCTTGTCATATAATTAATAATTATGTGAAATCATTCAAACATTAAAAATAAAAATGTATGTAATGCTCACTGTTGTTAGTCTTTTTTTAGGTCATTGTCTATGTTATGAATTACATGCATGTTTTCTGAGTGAGAATTGTTGCCAGTTATTGGTGGAATGAACTTATTTTGAGACATGACGTTTTGTTTTGGTCTTAGTGAGTTTTGGGCCAATATCTTGGTAATGCAGACTATATGAAGAGTTTGGACATTATTCAGACCCTTTTACTATTTACTACAAAATAATACATTGTTCTAACTTCAGTCCACTCTTCTTTTTCAGATAAAAATGTTTTGTCCTTTCTGTGGCATTCAATGGCCCTAATTTGCCCAGATTTTGTAGTTCCTGTGGGCGAGATGTAAGCTTTGTAGAGAACGCCTCTAGAACTGCAGGTGATGACCATATGTCACGTATGACTGTGCCCAGAGCAGGTAATGTTCTCTTACAGAAATTTCAATCTATTGTTCTGTCCATTAAATTATAGCAACTACATTGAGTAAATCTTTCTCTCTCTCTCTTTCTGATTGTGTTTCAGTGACTGATGCATGTGCCATTCCATCAAAGCCAACTGTTCTCCAGTTTATGAAATACAGAGAAATAAAAGAAACTGAAAGAAAGACATTTTCTAAAAGTAAAAAGAAATCAAACAAAACAGTAAAGGTAAGAACATTTACATTTTTAATTTTATGACATTGTTGACGTTGATAGTATCATTATTCCATCTGTTCTCACTGATCGTCTGAGATTTCTGTTGGGGTCATGAGCAAGACCAGGAATGGCTTTAAGCCTGTGAGAGGGAAAAACCTACCTCTACATGTTGACCCCCAGTGGGCATATGAGCAACTCTTGGCAGCTGCAGTGAAAAAACAAAAAGATTTCAATCAAGCCATGGAAGATGTAGAATATGTCTTGCTTTATCCAGATGGCTCTCAGATAGAAAATATCCCGGGGACTGACACACCTTTTACCATTGGACAATACAAAGAGGCCATTGGAAAGGCGTTTCAGAAGGATCACGTTGTACATCTGTACCCTTGAGGATTTGTTGTCAAAGAGTAAGTATTGAAGTAGTATGTTTATATATATATGTATATATATATATATATATATATATATATATATATATATATATATATATATATATATAATGCACATTTAAACTACAAACAAAATACTTTATGTGATAAGTGAAGTTGTTAGGGTGCAACCCAATATGTCACCTCTTTCTGACACAGTGGTAGGTACATTGCAGGGATTTAGGTGTTCAAGATGTCTTTGCAGTGCAGCTATAATGCAATAAAATTTCCTGGAATGGTCAACCATTAGAAATTGAAAATCATATACAGAGAGGCTATTAAGTTAATCGTTAAGGCTATTAATAACTTTAAGGTTTTATGTTTACACTTCTCAGCTTTGGTCTGGTCGTGAAAGCAGTACACCAGAGCATAGACCTTGGTAAGCTAAATTTCTGCTGACACATTTTTTGGTCCCTTTGCCACCTATATGAATTTTAGTATGTTTTAATTTAGTGTATTCATTTAAAAAAATGCTATAAAGAAAGCATTTTATGTTCTCTATAACACAGTGAAAATTTCTACTAAATTGTTTGTATGTTTTAGGTCAGCCACAACATCTGAGCAATCCCAGCAAGTATGTCATATTCTGTAATATAATACACTGGAAGTTGTTAATAATCAAGGTTTTTCTGTAAGTTCTTATTGTGTTATGATGTTGGTGCTGCAGGCCAACAGTGGAACAAGACCCAAACAGATTACCTCCTCAGTGGGTGAACTTAAGTCAAGTGACTTCTACAGGTCAGTTATGAGACATAACTTTATATCACATCTTTAGTATTAGGACAGTTTTTAATTGTTTTGGCTCTGTACTTCAGAACCCTATATTTGAAATAAAACTATTATGTTGGTATAAACTACTAAAGTACTGGACTACAGCCAAAACAAAAACATGTCTGTGTCAGAATACTTTCTGTATTTACACTGTTATTGTTGTTCTTGTACCTCTCTTCCACAGTACATATACCAATATATATGCACCGATCACCATTGACAGTAGTTCCTCAGATCTTGAGGAAGTAGAGAAACTGCCAGAGAAAGACAGGTACTATCACATAAGAAGTACTTCTGCACCTTGTTCTTCAGCCTTTCTTATTTTGCAAATATTTATTGTCCAACAACATTTTTACCAACCAAAATTTTTAATTGTTTTCAGTAGTTATATATAAAGTCTAAAAATTATTTATGCATTTGGCAGATGCAAAGTGACTTGCAGTGCATTCAAGCTATATATTCTATCCATATGTGTATTCTGTTGAACTAGTATCAATGACTTTTGCACTGCTCACAATGTTCTACCAGTTCAGCAACAAGTTTACTATTAAAAATCTGTCAGGCTGTTTCTCTTCAGTTATCCCTCTGCAGAAGAATGTGTTTGTAGGAGTCTCAAAATCTATTACTACAGTTGTGATGTCCAAATTATGCTTAACATTTTTGAGCAGTGTTGTATAGCTTACTTGTTATAAAGGGCCCATAAAAGGCTAAAAACCTAAAAAGTCCTAGTTTATATAATCCACAAAACTAAGAGGAGGCTGTGTTAATATTTCTTGTTTTTCACAGACTGTTTGCTTTATTTTACAGTGATGGACATGATGGGCTAACAGCTGCAGATGTAGTTTCAAATCTGTCAATTATTCTTAAAAAATCATCCTGTAGCAGATTTAATATTAACCGGGCAAATGTCTGGGATGGTGCCTTAAGAGGTTTCAGGCGATCCTCATTTGACCCCACCTGCAGCTTGATGGTGAAATTCACAGATGATGCGGGGCTGACTGAAGAGGCTTTGGACAGCGGGGGCCCTACTCGTGAATTTCTGACCCTGCTGATGGACACCATCAAAACCAGGAGGGTATTTGAAGGCAAAGGAAATGCCAAATACCTCTCATTTGATTGTAAAGGTAATACTTTTTTTTTTTTTTTTTTTTTACAATGTTGCAAATCAATGTGTCCTAACATTGCAATATTGGCATTTTTAGCTGCAGAAGACAATGAGTATTTCCAGATTGGAAAAATGATTGCTGTCTCGATTGTCCATGGAGGTCCAGGGCCTCGTTGTCTTTCCCCAAATTTCTTCCTTTACCTAATTGGTAAAGTAAAGACAATTGAGGCCCCAGTTGAAGACATACCTGATGAGGAGGTCAAGAAGACCCTCCTTGAGGTAATTTGTTAGACTGGGATTATAAACAATTTTGAGACATTACTTTCATCAACTGACACAAAACTATCCTTAGTATTGATACCTTAATAGCTCTACAAACAGTATGATTGACAATTCTTTAATAGAGGGTACGCTTTAAGATGGGCAGTGAGTGTAAATTCAATGTAGTAGTTCTAAATCTAGCATTTGAATTAATCTAATAAATCTCAAATAAATTGCATTATTGTTAATTTTTTAACATAATATCATTATCAATATGAGTTCATTAAATTTTTTATTTAATCCATCAAAATGTCATTCAACATCAGAATAAGATGTTTTGGTTGCCATTACGAAGGTCAAAGAAATGTTACATTTGTGCTTGAAATCTGAAATTCTTATCAGGATCTTTGATGTGCCACACCCAAAAATTTGTTTTCCTTTATTCAGTCTGCATAGGTGCTGGAAGGAAGACTAATATATGCCCAAATATGTACAGTTTAGAAAGAAATGTCTCACAGTATTTAATTCTTTTGAATCTGACATTACTGTTCAATGCTGCTCTGTTTGTAGATGCTGTCTGTTTTAGATGATCCCATCTTGCTTTATATTGATGTCATTACAAACCACTTTTTAAAAAGAAAAAATATGAGTTGTCCAAGCTTTAATAATTTGTTTAAATGCAATGTGGCCTGTTATTTGGTCAAATAAAAATAAATACATTTCATTGCTTTTTATTTTCCTCTACATAAAGAATGCTACATCACTGAGTGAACTCCAGGAACTCACAGAAAACACTCCAGCATGCCAGACAGCAGGCTGCTGTCGGTTCATGAGGACTCTGGGGGATAAGAATAAAGTAGTCGATGATTACATTCAGTGGTATTTCATCTATAGAAACCATGTTTCCATCCAGAGGTATAATATTCGACTTACTCTGTGGGAATGTAACAAAACATTAATAACATGACAACTTTAATACTTTTAACACTTTACACTAATAAGGGTTAAATATAGTGGTTGAAGTAGTGTCACCTCATATACAGATGTCCAATTTTAAGACAAATATACACTCACCGGCCACTTTATTAGGTACACCTGTCCAACTGCTCGTTAACACTTAATTTCTAAGCAGCCAATCACATGGCGGCAACTCAGTGCATTTAGGCATGTAGACATGGTCAAGACAATCTCCTGCAGTTCAAACCGAGCATCAGTATGGGGAAGAAAGGTGATTTGAGTGACTTTGAACGTGGCATGATTGTTGGTGCCAGAAGGGCTGGTCTGAGTATTTCAGAAACTGCTAATCTACTGGGATTTTCACGCACAACCATCTCTAGGGTTTACAGAGAATGGTCCGAAAAAGAAAAAACATCCAGTGAGCGGCAGTTCTGGTGGGCGGAAATGCCTTGTCGATGCCAGAGGTCAGAGGAGAATGGCCAGACTGGTTCGAGCTGATAGAAGGGCAACAGTGACTCAAATAACCACCCGTTACAACCAAGGTGGGCAGAAGAGCATCTCTGAATGCACAGTACGTTGAACTTTGAGGCAGATGGGCTACAGCAGCAGAAGACCACACCGGGTGCCACTCCTTTCAGCTAAGAACAGGAAACTGAGGCTACAATTTGCACAAGCTCATCGAAATTGGACAATAGAAGATTGGAAAAACGTTGCCTGGTCTGATGAGTCTCGATTTCTGCTGCGACATTCGGATGGTAGGGTCAGAATTTGGCGTCTACAACATGAAAGCATGGATCCATCCTGCCTTGTATCAACGGTTCAGGCTGGTGGTGGTGGTGTCATGGTGTGGGGAATATTTTCTTGGCACTCTTTGGGCCCCTTGGTACCAATTGAGCATCGTTGCAACGCCACAGCCTACCTGAGTATTGTTGCTGACCATGTCCATCCCTTTATGACCACAATGTACCCAACTTCTGATGGCTACTTTCAGCAGGATAATGCGCCATGTCATAAAGCTGGAATCATCTCAGACTGGTTTCTTGAACATGACAATGAGTTCGCTGTACTCAAATGGCCTCCACAGTCACCAGATCTCAATCCAATAGAGCATCTTTGGGATGTGGTGGAACGGGAGATTCGCATCATGGATGTGCAGCTGACAAATCTGCGGCAACTGTGTGATGCCATCATGTCAATATGGACCAAACTCCCTGAGGAATGCTTCCAGCACCTTGTTGAATCTATGCCACGAAGAATTGAGGCAGTTCTGAAGGCAAAAGGGGGTCCAACCCGTTACTAGCATGGGGTACCTAATAAAGTGGCTGGTGAGTGTATATTTTAGTAGTTGTTCACATAACCCTCTTGTATTCAATACCCTGTTTATATTATTAGCCTAAATATTGTATTCAATATTTAGGCTAATAATATCCAAAGGGCCAATGAATTATATGATCAGGATTTAAAAATAAAGTAAAACAAACTCACTTTTCAGGTCATGGACAGACGACGACACCACTGATGAGGTCTTATTAAGGTCTCAGCATGAGCCAGCCAGCCGGGTCCGTCACTTTTTGTGGTCCCCTGGAATCATTTCCGTTGTGTTGTGAATATTTGCAGCGCGTTTCTTTAGTTGCAGCGCATTTCCGTATTTGCAACGCGTTTCTGTAATTGCAGCGCGTTTCTGTATTTGTAGTGCGTTTCCGTATTTGCAGCGCGTTCCGTATTTGGTTGTGTTGTGATTATTTGGAGCACACGTGTTTTTCATAATTCGCTGGTGTTTTTTCTACTTGCACGTGTTTTCTCATTTGCAGCGCGCTTTGAACACTCTCGGCCACCGTAGGTAACACAACCTCTGCGGTGAGTCTCGTGACCAAACAGGCAACCCAGAGGAAATTTCAAGATCCCTCAACGACGACACAGCCCAAAGTTCGGTCCATTCCACAGCGGCCCCAGCACATGAAGCCCACAGACATAATCCACGTGCGTGTCTCTTCCACCCGAAAACAAACGATGCGGCATCCACACCAACCGCGAACGGCTCGCCAATCCGTTCAGTAGCTGCATTAACACGCGTAGCCCACAGACACGGCGCAATTAAGCGTCCTCCTGCTCCGATAGCAGACGATCCGCCATGCACACCAGCCATAGGCAAATTCCACACCACGGAACAGAGTAGAAATATCGGCATATACATCCACATTTTAGCACAGGATGGTCTGGGGTTAATAAATAAAAGCAATATAAGCATATAAGAAGCATATTTTAAGCATATTTTCTAATCCAACACATTTAGACCATTTCCAGAACTGGCCCAGGAGTATGGCATCGGGAACAACAAATTTTTTAAATACCTACAACTCAAATCTTCTGTTCTGACAAAAATAAACATCTGAGACACAAATTTAGAACTTCCACCGGCAAAATCAGACTTGGTTAAGATTTCCTCTCCAAAGAAACTTCTCTCTAAAATATACAAAATGATTTCAAACCAACCTCAGACCATATAATTACCAACAATAAAATGGGAAATCGATCTTTCAATAGCCCCTGATGCCAACTTCTGGACCCAAATTTGTAAAAACATCTATCACATGTCCAAAAATGCGAATCTTCAGTTAATACAATACAAAATACTGCACAGAACACATTATACGGGCAATAGATTAGCTAAAATGGGTTTCACATTAGAAGTTTGCAACACATTGCAATCAAAATTCTACAGATACATACATCCATGCAACCTGGCACTGCACTCCAAATAAACACTTTTGGGAAGAGGTCACACAGTCACTATACACTATAGTTGGCTGCCACATCCCACTTTCGCCTTCTCTTTGCTTGCTGGGGGACATCACAATAATCACTGGTAAAACTATAAACTCTAAAATACTCCTCATAGCTCTAACCATCGCCAAGAAAACTATCCTCATGAACTGGAAAACTCTAAATAAATTACACATTAACATTTGCAAAAATCTTATAACAGACTGCATTGCAATGAAATACGCATCTCCCCTGCATAATTACGCATCTGAAACTAACCTCTGCCGTCAAACACTTTCTGACCTTTAACAGCTATGAATCCTTTCCCTGTTTTCAACTCCGACTTCTCTCACCTTTCTTAATCAACCCACGAATATTAATGGATTTTAGTTGTTTGAACTTGTTTCTGTCATCATTGTTACTACTATCTTTACTGTTACTGTTATGATTACTATTTTCATTTGTATTTTTTCATTGTTGTAATTGCTATTTTTGCTGTCTTTTGCTTTCACCATTGCGATCACCACTACCATCATTAGGGGTGTAAGAAAAAATCGATACACTTGAGTATCGTGATATTTTATTTTGCAATACTGTATCGATTTTCAGAAACGCAATATCGATTTTAAAAAAAAAAAAATTTGTGGCTGTTCATAGACGCACCACTAACGTTAGAAACAACATCTGGCTGAACCCAGTGTAAAGACCGGCTCCCGCTCTATTCCGTTTGGAAGTGTGGAATCATTTTGGTATCCAGAGTAAAGAGAGCAGCTACCGATATCGACAGGAACCATGCAGTTTGTGAACTGTGTCTTTACAAGTTCGGCACGGGAGCAGCGCGTATTTTGTTTGGCGCGTGCATAATCAGTGCGCTCATTCACACCGCAAGCAGTAGCTGCGCATAAAGCCCCGTTCACACTACACGCGACTTTGTCACTGCAGGTCGCTGGAGGGTGTTCCCCACTACTGGTTGCCTAGTAATGTTTGTGAGTGACATTCACGGAAGTTACTCTATGTTAGACAACAAATGCGTTTTATTGCCGCTACAAACAAATATTTTGGAAGAAAAAGTCTAAATATAAATGGAATCAGTACATAAAATGCATAATATTACATATGAACGAGAAAAAATGAGTGCTCTTTGCCATCGCGGCTATTTAACTGCAGGAAACGTGCAAATACCGGTCTATCTGGGTTCCCAAAACCATTCAGTCACGGAGTCAGTATGGTGAACAACACTGTATGTACACGGAGATATATCATCCATTTTAGGACAGTTTCTGACTGCTAAAATGAGCTTCTCGTTCAACTTGCCTCGATCAGACTCAGCACTGAAGAGTGACGTGCTCCAATGACTGCACTGCTATTGGTTGTCGCGTGCGAAAATCGCCCTACATTTGCATAAAGTTAAACTTTTCTCAACTTTGTCACGTCGCTGGACACGCCCCACTGGTCGCAACGGTCGCTGTCGCACGTGTCGCCGGAAGTCGCCCGCTCACCATTGATAATGAATGGTATCGCGTCGCTTGGTCGCGTGTAGTGTGTACGGGGCTTAAGCGTCGAGCAGGACCGTCGCTTGAGCAGCAGTGAAACAGGGGTTTCGCGGAGAGTCTAAAGGGCGTCACACACCAGACGAGAAGCTCAGCGCCACATCTTTTAAATTCGAACACATTATTCTCTATGTGTGTACACACACCGGCGGCGCCATTCAGCGTGTCTGCGGTGCCCAGCAACAGCTTAGGACCGTGTTCAAAACCTGCTGCGCCACAGAGCGCCATTTACATAGTTTTATATAAAATTGAAGTGTTGCTAATGTATCCTGACATCGCCCTATGCTGCAATATACATGTTTTTCATTCATTTACAGAAATCATCTGCTTGAATGACAATTGCTGATGTTATTGGATTTTTCAGGTGAGATTTTCAATTCATTCAGTTAACGGATGCTCTGAGGTAAAGTTTTCAGACTGCAGATTCAGCAACGATTGTATTTAATTGTATAGTACAATCATAACATAGAACAGACATTATCTTTATTTCATGTCATTAAACATAACAATATTGCTGGCAATACACTGATGAGAAAGTGCGCGTCTGGTGTACAATACCTGGAGTTCCCTTCGTCCTGGGAACTCCCACGTGTCGTCGGGAGTTCCCTGACGAATTGGGATCACGCTAGGGAACCTCATTACCTCTGATAGAATTAATTAACTGATTAGAATGATATGCAATCTTTGCATTCCGCGAGCCGCCTACAAGCGCGGATACTAAAAGCGGAAGTAAAGCATTGCATAGACGCTTTTTGCTTCGGAGCCTCACAGAGCTTACCTGCTGTTCTGAAGAGAAACGAGCTGAAGAAAGAAGACTCTTTGACGGCGGCTGGTGTGACGGCGCTTTGTGTGATCGACGCGACTGAGAGCAGCACAAGGGTTTGCAGTTTCACCCGGAAGTGTCTGCTGCGCTGATCCCACGGTGCTTCAGCGCTTTCAAAGTGCTTCTTCTTCTTCTTTTTATTTTTATTTTCCTTCTGAAAGAGCTTCACGGTGTGTTCGTGTCCTTTTCAGGAAGTCGACTCACCCGTGCGTTTCTGGATGCGGTTGATCTCTCCCTCAGGAAGATGGCCATAAACACTGCCTCTCGTGCTTGGGCTTCAGCGCACGCGGAGGCGGGGTTTGTGGATGAGTCATGCTCTCATTGTGGGAATATGACTCTCGTGATGCTACGTTCGAGACTGAGATCCCTGAAACATGGGGGGTCCCTTCGAGAATCTCTTCCTCCGCTGCATCGGAGGAAGAGCGGTCTCCTGGTGAAGACTCTACTGTGCTGCCCTCTTCGGTGAGATGGCGTCGGATGAAGCCTGACCCGGAAATGGCCGCTATGCTCAAGCTTTAGCATTTAGCCCAGAAGTTCTCCGCCGCCCAGAAGCAGTCGGAGACTGTGCGGCATATCCTGCACAGGGGGCGGGCTGCTGCAGCTCGTCTCCTGTGGCCGTACAAGCTCCGGCTGCTCCCCGTCGCCGAGGCCGTCCTCCGGCACCAGCTCCCCCTCCAGCGCAGCTTTCCAACCCTGGAGGCCAGGAGTCTGGTTGATGGCCCAGCCTGCTCAGAAGCCCCGGCCCCTTGCCTTAAGAGGGAGGGAGGGAAGCTTCCTGACTCGGGTGATCTGAGGGAGGTCCAGGAATCTGCTCTACAGGGGGGTGTCTCTGCACACCTCCTTCCCCCCGGGGAGGGCCGGGCGGAAAATCTTTTGGCTGTTCCGCCATTGACCACACGGTAAGCGGTACCCAAAATATCTGTACTAGAGCAGTTTCCTCTGTAGGGATCTTGCCAGGCAAATCGACCAGTCATCGATCGATCGCACATCGACCCCCCCCCACACACACACACACACAAACACACACACATACACCGCCACACACATTCTTCCACTCACTGGAGTGAGATCATGTTACAAGACTGTGGAATGTGCTTTATGTCTCTGAACCAAGAGATGGACTTTGCTGTGTTAAAAGACATTTAACCAGATATATTCAATGTGTTTCTATGTATGTGTGTTTTTCCCCAGGTCACCGTGAAATATCTTTGTTGGTTGCAGCATAAAACAGGAATTAGAAATAACTTCCTTAGGCATTGTAAACAGAAGTATATGTTCATTTAATGTAACATAATGCTCCTTGGTGTCTCTAGAATACGTATCAGATGAACGACCCGAATATGTACAGAGATGTAAAGTAAAGTGTGTTTTTAATATGTTTTACTGCCAAGGATGATCGAACTGTTTCAATAGTAGCCCTTATGTGAACACACCCCCTCCCACGAGGAGCGCGTGGTCTGAGAACAAAGAACCATAAAAGAATGTTTCCCGCGTGCAGCCTCCATCTCCCCGATTGGCTCAAGCCAACAGGAAAGGGATGGATTTCACCAAGGTGATAAATGAAGGAGCGCCAGCTCCGCCCTCTCTCTTCCGAAAACGCCTCATGTCAAGAAGCACGTAAAGGATCTCCTCACGGAGATCCGACCCCCAACCGGGATCCTTTCTTTGATCGTCCAAAGTTTCCGTCTTCTCCTCAAATGAACTACCAAGTTCGTTTCCCAGGAAGGAAGTGGACTTTGCCGATCTATTTCCTCGGGTAACGTCACCTCAAAGACTTTTAAGCCTTTCAAACATTCGCGCCGAATGCCAACGAACGCCACGTGACTCCCCACGGAACAAAGAAGCCACGCGCACGCAACCAACCATGCACGCGCCAGGACGGGCAGTGCAAAAGCGCCGCGCGCTCCACGGAACGCGCTCACGCGCTCCACGGAACGCGCGCACACAGGAGAGCCTCTCCATTCATCGTGCGGCCCAACCGGGCCTGGCCACGAGTCCGTGACACACACAGACCAAACATGTTGTGCAAGTATAACGTTACCTTCTTTTAGAGCTTCTCAGAAGCATAAAGAAAGTGTTTTCATGGTGTTCAGAAAGATTAATAGACTGTTTGGTGACTGTAACTCCCTCTCTCTCTCACCCTCACTCTCTCTCTCTCTCTCTCTCTCCAACTCACTTATCGTCTAACGCCCTGCGTCGTCTTAGTTTGTGTTTAATGTTTGTATATACATGTATCATTGTAACGTAGTAAATGCTTACTTAGTTGCCTTATTGAATGCTATAGTGGATTAATTAAACCAATATACTCATCCTGACTGATTCACTGTATGCTCATATCCAATTCCCTGAAATGCAGATCAAGCTACATGCTTTATATAACTAAACATACCAAAAGGGTATGTTTTATGGAGTTGGAATGCTGAATTCTTCTGGCCAGAGAATTAAGTTTTCCCTGCTCTATAAATTAATTGAGCTAATTAATTTTACTTGTCTTGTAAGATGTGGTCTGTGCAATCTATTACAATTAATTTGTGGTTAATTGCAGAGATACACATGTATAAATATAAGTAAAGTTAACAGAAAGCCCTCATCGAGGGATTTATTAACATGTAAGACCGGGCTGATCCAAATCTGTATGAATAATTATTAATTATGAATTATTAATTATGATATGCAAATTCCCCTCGATTAGACCCGCCCAGAGTCATTACAGAATGGTGGAGAATGAACGAGCACTTCAAACTTGTTTATGAGCAAATCAGTTTCAGTCCAAATGTGTATATTGTTATTTAATATTGTTATGTAATATTTAATATTACACGCGCACATCGGAGTGAACGCTTTGCAAACTCACGATATGACTGAGCTGGGCACGAAAGCCGCCTCAGCCAAGCATATTTAACAAGCTGCTAAATGTTCAAACGTTTTAGTCACTGTTAAATTGCTAAAAGTAAACTGCAGTTTCCTTAGTATTAAAGTTGTTCTGACACAGATGGAAGAGAAACCTCTGTGCATAAACAACATTTTGAATAATTTTAACTCCTCTCTCAGGACGAGATTCTCCTGAGATTGTCGAAGACAAGATATGGTAGAACGACGCTCTTCTACCATTCTTAAAAGGCCTTATATTCTAATCGTTAGAGTAATGATAAGCTCCTGGTTAAAAAAAAACATTGACTTAACTACTCAATGTATAAAAACCGCATATTATCATAAGTGCTATTGTGATATATGTCTATTGGAGCAGGAAACAGATGAGTAATTCCTGTTTCCCTTTTGCACAATGCAGCGAAGAATCCTGTTAACGTGTTTTAAATAAATATAGCACCAAAAAAAAAAAAAAAAATCCAAAACTGAAAACATTCTAATCATTAAAGGGGGGTTTTTTCCTGTCTCACATTTTTGATTTTAAATAGTGTGTAATGTTGCTGTTGGTGCATGAACAGTATCTGCAAAGTTGCAGCGCTGAAAGTTCAGTGTAAGCAGAGATATCGTATTTTATAAACCAGGAAGTATAATTGCCTACAAAAACGACTGGATTTGGACTACAGCTGGGTTATGGTACGTCACTAACCCACACATTTGCATCAACCACTCCCTCCGGAATATGCAGGAAAGGGCATGCGTCGAAGTGAGTTGTGTTCACGCAGCTGTCAGGTCTTCTGTGTTACGGGCTTCCCACGGACACTATACTTCGACAACAATGGATACAATTTGTGTTTGATTATATTCCTGAAAGTGACGATGGTAATCTGAGCTCTCTGTGCTGCGCATTTACGAGAGACAGCTTCCAGAATCTCCACGAGTTCAATACCGGATTAACGTAAACAAGAAACTGTTTCTGGAATCATGAAGCAGATCCAGCTTTAAAACCAGCAGTTAAAAGTCAGCAGTTGTTGGGCCACACTGTAAGTAGGCTAAGACTTCATCATTTTAAATGTATTTGCATGTATAATTACCGACGGAGCGTTTTGTTTTTTATTATTTCAAATGCCAGCGCTTGCTTTGTAGGCTTTATGGGCTAGCTGCTACTAGTTAGGCTATTTTGTGTCTACGGCAAACGCGTACAAACATAATGGACCTGAATTTTGTATAAGTACTAATGTTGTAAATGTATTTTTCATATATATATGCTTTATGACTTTATTTTCAGATTTGATTCAAGAACGTAAACCTGCAAACGCTGTTTGAGATAATTGCCACAGTGCAGATAGTCTATTGTGTAAAACAAACGTGTATTAAGTTAAAAAATGAAGCAAATTATCATTCAGAAACCTTTATTAAGAGGCGTGTGTGGTGAGGTTCTGCTTAGACTCGATTCATCGCGGCTTTCTCGGTCTGATTCTGCATCACTGATACTGCAGTCTCCACATCATTATTTACGTGTATCCACCGTCTATGTTATCCACCTTTGGCATGCCCGCCGTTTCGCCCGTAAAGGTAATGGGCGTTAATCTTCAGACAGACGTGAGCGACAGTTTAGCCAATCACAACACACCGGCCCAAACGAACCAATCTGAGCTCACAACGTCATTCTGAGGAGTGTTTTCATAGACTCAGGAAGTCATCCGCTCGTGCAGGGGACAGAGGAGAGCGCGGCTGACAATAAAGGTGAAATTTATGAAAAATAAGACTTTTAAAAAAGTAAAACTACGGATACATGTTATATTGCACCCCATAAACACAATCATGCAAAGAAAAAGAGCAGTAAACTCGCCCTTTAATACTAGTTTTGATAGATGTTATTTGGAGTTTTGAAACAGATGGATAATTCCTGTTTCCCTTTTCGCACGGCGCAGCAAAAAAAGAAAATCCTGCCAAACGTGTTTGTAAAAAAAAAATAGCACCAAAAGAAAATCCAAACTGAAAACATTCTAATCATTAACGGTAGTTGTGATAAATGTTATTTGGAGTTTTTGAAACAGATGGATAATTCCTGTTTCCCTTTCGCACGGCGCAGCGAAAAAAAATCCTGCCAAACGTGTTTGTAAAATATAGTACCGAAAAGAAATCCGTCGAGATTTAAATTCCGCACTATTCGTGATTATGCAGAAAATAGGTGTGTAATTCGCTACACGTCCTCTGAAACAATCACATTTGAAAGCGGGCTGGCTGTAATACTACTGCCAAACACTAGGGTGCACCCCTGAGTGTTTTCCAGTATCAGATGACCCCAGCCCCGACTTAACCCTCCACGAACGCAATAGCGCCCTCGTGTGGACACTAACAGCTAGGTCATTTCTTTCCTCAAAATTCTGTCAGGAACACCCTGCTTCCTTACTGAATTTCGAACTAGTTTCCCTAATTTTCAATGCATGTGCAATCTACAGCCTGTTTCATTAACATGATTTTCCTTGCCTTGACTGTGTGCACTTGTTTTGAATTTGGTTCAAACCACATTTGAACTTGAAATTCAGAATTAAGTCTTAACAGTTTCTGATGACCACTTGGGAGGAAAGCGCCCCCTTGTGGCCATCACCTAACCTCACTGTCCTGAATGGCTTTCTCTCTCCCAGTCGGTTTTGTTCTGGTTACAGTCACTGATCCCTCACCGTAATCGTGATTGTCATCAAATATAACACCAACCTGTAATTTTACTACACTTATTTAAATTTGGTTTGAAACAAACAAATTTCAAAGTTAATTTGAATTAAGTCTCTCATTTCCCATTGGGAAATTGCTTTATGGCTTTATTTCTATATTTCCATTTCAAATTATTTTTAATAATTTTGATCTGGTTTTATTACAACTGTATCCTTACTAATCTAAAGGTTACTTAACCCCTATGCATTTGCTCAATTTGAATTGTATTTAAATCAGTTTGAATGCACTTCAAATCAAGCTCTCTGTCAGCCAGATTGACCACTAGGAGGAAGGGACACACACCCTTAGTGGCCAAAACTCGCCACTACAGATTGCTTCCTCCTGTGCTCCTCCCGCTGCACTTAATGCTATCTCTTCCCTGTATGGAGGTTGGGTTATTCTGATAATTGACATTGTCACAATTCCCTTTGTGTTTATACCATAGACTTTAGTAAAGCCGTTGCCTTTGATTTTTCAACAAAAATAGACACTCAACTTGATGTAGATAGAGGAGCTTTAATTCAAATTGAGGCACACTTGTTCTTCATCCTGTTTTGTGTTTGTAGGTAGAAATCTCTCAAGTGCTGTGGTGATGTGACAGTCACCTTCGCTTGGGGTCCGGCTGGCTGGTTCGTCTGATCTGCGCCACCATCGCTGACTGAGCGCAGGTCTCGTACTTTCCTGTATCTTTCTGTTGATGCGGCCCGCAACACGACACCACCAATCTGGCACCGCCGGTTGTGTTCAAGGTCAAGTTGCTTGAAAGGGCGCACCTCGGTACAGATGCACGAAATGCCCGGGACACTGCTGTCAGGTGTTGGGGGGTGACAGAGGGACCAGCCACGAGGCTGACTCCAACCGGGATGACCTCATTTCACCCCAGGCAAACTAGAAAAAGGTATTAAAACCCATCCACTTAATATTGGCCACCGAATCTAGAGATTCCCCTGATATTTGAAGTGGTTGGCTTCCTCCGCCTCTCCAAGCCACAAACTGCAGGCTTTAGCCTCACAAACTGCCTCTTTCACTTTTAACACTTCTTGTGTACTATTAATGCCATTTCATTACAGACCTCCCCATCTTTGATGGTTGCATGTTACTTCAATCTTTGCTAGCTTGCCATTGCTCTGTTCTGTTGTGCTCTGTTCCTTTCAGTTCACCTAGAGACAGAACCTCTCTGACACACCAAGGAAAGCTGAAGAATAGTTTGACAACCAAGTCGTTAGCATCAACAGGTGACCCCTAAGCTCAGCGCCCTGTCAAATCTTCATTCAGACCCATGATGACCTACCCAAATTGTCCCACCTAACGGTTTAACTGTCTGCATCAGTTAACCAAAATTTTCATACACGGCCTAGCCGGTATTATAGCTCGTTAGACGTAGTCGAACTTGCATTGGTCTCTCTGTGTGTGTTGTGTTCATCTCGCCCACAGTGAAGCCAGTATGTTCCAGTCCCACAACCCGCGGGGACAACCTGGAGACATGGCCGAGATTCATGACATCTCCATCCCTGCCCAAAGCCACCGGTTACTCAGAGCCCCGAGCCAAGAGCAACTGGACGCAGACGTGTACAAGCTGATGGCGCACAAACCAAGCCAAAGCTCCCACGACAAAGACTGGGTCAGACACGTCAACCTCGCCTACCAGCTCAGCGCACACGCACGCCTCCGGCAAAAGGAGCCGCGACTCACCCTGGAGCACAAGGTTGCAACGCCGAGGATGACAACGACCCCGAGCTACAGAAGGAAGTAAAAGACTTCAAACTGCCCTGTCTTAAAGGGCAATTCCACCTCTGGAAAGATGAATGTGTATTTAAAATGGGTCATTTATGTAGAAGAAATGTGAAATTATTTTTTAATTTGGAGCTTTCTAAGACTGAGAAAAGACAGAAAATGTATTTTTGGCTTATGTGAATGAAAAACATCAACTCCCAGAATTCATTAGCTTCGCTGCCCTAGGAGGCCACGCCTACCGCTAACCTCGCAGTATGTAAACAACAGTCTACTAGTGATTCTCCGTAGATGAGTCTGTCCGAAAATGTGTTTAGAGATCGCCCAAAATGTCCGCGATTTCGAGCTTTTGCGTTCTACAGTCGTCATTCATCATGTTTACTGTGGCAAGCGACGAGTGCGAGCTGTATGTATAACGGCGACAGAGACGAGCCAGGTTTACTGTGTTCGACCGGGATGAGTGCCGGCTGTGTGGATAACAGTGCGAGGCCGGTGGCGTGATTACCGATGAGCGGCACCTAAGACGTAAGTTACCGGTCTAATATCTCTCACGGAAGAGCCAGGAATTTTCTTAGCAATGTTAAAACGCATCAGACCGATCACTTGTTTGGCGTTCATGTAAACACAACAGTCAGATTCACCAATCATAAGGAATTGAGTTAGATTGAAACAAAAGCTGTAACTTACATGTAAACAATGAATGGCGACTTCAGAAATTAAAAGCTGAATCCCGGACATCGACGGCCGGACATGTCCAGGAAAAAGAGGACGGTAACCCCTACTACTCAGCTTTCTCCACAGAACAAGAGCCTGCTAGCTTCACGTCCAAAAAAGATGTGTAATGTTAATCCCAATCCTCCATAACGCATCCGTCAGCGTATTCAGTAGTTTCGTCCACATTTTCAAAACGTTTCTGCCAGTGAAATCAAACGCATTGGCACTGATCTGTGATAGGTCTGTTAGCACAATAGGTCCAACCCCCTATTGGCGGGTTTGAAAGGGTGGGGACTCGGGCTTGTAGTTTTTTACTGAAATCGCCCTCTCTTACACTTCCGCCAACAATGACGTAAAATGACGATTTTTGCGTCATTGTTGAAGGAAGTGAAAAGGTAAATAGCAGATTTCTCTCGTCTCAGGGGAAAATGATAAAGTGTTGCATGACCATTCAATAGTATAACTGGGTTTCTAACAATGGAAAGCTTAATGCAAATGGGTGGAGTTGCCCTTTAAATCTTCTACACAGACTGAAGAGAATAGTCAGAGAGAAGAACCAAAGAGGAATTCAACAAGAAACTTGACAAAGCTGAAGCCCCTTTGCAAGAGAGCAGAGGCTGAACTTAAAGAGATTGAAAGCCACGGCCTCACGAAAGAAACTCTCAAGAGGCCCAGTGTGACCATCCCACAAGCTCGTTCAGCAGAGACAAGATCTCGAACATGAACTTGATCCACAGAGTTGCAATACTCTTATAGACTACCGGCATAACCGGAAAGGGGAAACACACACCACAAGTCTCCCCTAACCAGTCTGCACATTTCAGCCAACAACACAAGAGCTGAAAAAGGGGGAGGTGGGAAAGCCCGCCTTCCACCACATCTCTGACAATCTACAAGACATCGACTTTCCACCTGCTGTCTCCCAACCGGTGTCTGACACGACACCGACACCCAGCAGAACAGACCCAGGAGGGCCTGTGCCACCACCACCGGCTCCGACGAGTTTGCTGTGGAACTTGCCAGCGAACCTATAACTGAGGAGGACACCAGTTTCAGAGAACCTCTCCTCTTATGCCGTCAGTCGCCATAGTTCTCCTGCCCCCACGGCAAGGCCCACTCAACGATGCTGTGAAGGCCCACTCAGTAAGAATTCCTAAAACCCCAAATTATTCTGAACTGCAACCCAGAAGACACTGCACGAACACAGTGCAAGACTCTGTCTAAAAGGTCCTTGAATCAACATCGGACGTAGAACTTTTAAAAGTAGATGAAAATGGGTGTTCGAAAGAGTTGCAAGACTCTGCGTTTGTAGAATTAGAATTTTACTAAGTTAAAGGAATCTTACATAGACATGTACGCCTCAACGGCCGACAGACTATGCATGACTCTTTTGAAACAAACAGTTTCTAGATGTTGTTTAGAACGGCACCGTTAAACATTTCACGACAGTGAAGAGTCACAGAAAACACCCACTCCATACTTTGCCTTGACGACAGAGTGTAGTAAAATCACCCGAGTTTAAATTACTGTTAATCAACAGGCGTGCACTTGACCATCGCGGTCCAACTAAAACACTACGTGCAATACGCATCTTGATAGCTGGCTTGCCTAAATGCAGATAAAACAAATAGCGGGAATTGACATCTCTACTTTGAAAAAATGTTAGGCCTTAGACTCCCAACTGGTATCAGGAACTTCAGCATTAAAGCGTAAGTCTGTGTAACAGAAGAATCATCTCAGCAGCTTGTAATCTGTACCGATATCTTTTCCGCTTTGGAAACAAACAAACAAAAAAGAAATCCAAAATCGCGGTATAAGTAAACCTGTTTCTGACGAAGACAGCTCAGGACAGAGTTATATGTATGTAGATCTGGGCGACGCTCCCCTTCTACAAAGTAAAGGCCTTAATTTTATTGTTAGATGGATGCAATTCACCTAAATTTTAGCTGCTTCTACAAGCAGAAAGCTACTAAACGATCAAAAGAAGTAACTCGCGGAAAAGTCAGCATCCATGCATGAGAGAGACGTAACTATATATGCTTAGGAAAGCTAATCTATTCCCTTACTCTGTAAGCAAATAGAACAAGACAAGCTTTGACTTGCAGCAAATCTATTTCCTTACTCTGTAAACAAATAGAACACTGTGAAGTAAAGAGCAGAGTTCCATGAGAAAATTAGCAAATGCCAAAACACATTTGCGTTTTACTTAATGCAACCAAGTTCTTGGAAATCATAAAGTATAGGTGCCTCCCTCTTAACCCGTTAAAACATGCATGATTCAGGTAAAATACACAGACATTCTTCAGGTACTGTTGAATTGCTCTGACACCCTCTGGCTCCCATGACAACTTGTCACAGGAAGTGCTAACTCTTAATGTCACTTTTGTAAACAAACCAGCCTGGGTGGCTAAGCTAACCTAGCCTAGCATCAAGCTAACTTAGGCTAAGCTAAACTGACCCATCACTAAGCTAACTTAGGCTAAGCTAACCTAGCTTAGCATCAAGCTAACTTGGGCTAAGCTAACCTAACCTAGCTCCAATCCAATGCAGGCTAAGCTGAATAACCTCCACAGTTAGCAGTTAGCATTATTCTCTTGAACCCTTAATCACCGCTGTGTTCCACAGTGCAAAGTATTCTAAAATACTTTCCTCAACACCACTTAGGGTTTCTAATTATTCACTTTCCGTGTTTGCAATTCTTATTAGCCAAAGTTTACCCTCACAGGGTTAGGAATACTCCTTGCTAACCATTGAAGACTAACTTCACAGATGCCCTGTTAATTAAACTCAAGTTTAACTGCAGGTAAACTGCGTAACTAACTACAGAAGAATTTGTATAACCATGAAATTTTTCGTCGGCATGTTGACTAAACCTTTGGAGGAACACACCCAATGTGGTCTTGAACACGCAACCGCTACAACCCACTATAGAGTGTTGATCAAAGCAAATCCAAAGTTTAGCCACTAATGCCACTGATTATTCTCGACTTCAGATCATTCCCATGTTTTGATCATTTTATTCCCTTTTACTTTAATTTTGATTTTATTTTTCCTCGTTAATTATTTCATTCCTTTGACCTTAATAATAATAGCAAGCAGCTATTCCCTTGTCCATTAGGTCCTCTATATAATTTAATTCCTTTGCCTCTCTTGTCCGAGTGTGGTTCCATTTCCCATAGGGCCCAGAAAGGAAGCAGACACCCTTATTTGTTATTTTGGCTTAGTTCCAGCCAGTGCACTCGTTTTGTGACCCTCTAACACAAGTAATCTCAACAATTTACTAAAGGCACTACTAGAGTCCTGAGGATCGACAATAAGCAGAATTTAAATAAGAAAGCTGTCCTTTCCCCTATTATCGTTCACGCCATCGAGCCATAGTGAACCACCAGCTAAGTCCAGAGAAATAACTTAGTCATAAAGACCCAACTTACGTCATTTATTTCATCTCGGCTATGTCCTTCCCAGGAAATACCCTTGGAACCACACAAAACTTAGCCCCCTAACATTCGCAGCTAAGATTAGGACACAAGAGACACTTAGCTTTATGCTTAAACACTTAACGAACCTATTAAGCAGTAGTTCTGAACTTTTAGGGCCACGCATTAATCACTCACAACAGGTGTGCCAGAATGCCACAGAGCCCCTGCGTAACCTGACCTCAACCTCCCAAGGAACCACTGCCACAAACCACGGCATGGCTCCAAAAGGATTTGACCAAGCTAACCAGAAAAGCCACGACATGCAGACCAGACTGTCACTTGCAAACTGTCTAACCAACCTGACTGCATGAAACAGATTCTGCTCGATATGGATTACGTCCAGTACGTGAGGTGCACAGCTTCCTAGCTCGTCAAACAGAGACTGCCAAAATGGACTATTAGCTGTTGCAATAAGCTTCGAATCGCTTAACTCCCTGATCCAGAATCATACCAAAGGTTCTCACTGCCGTGGACATCAAGCAAGACCGACTTGAAACTCCACCAACTCCGACAAACCACCAGGTATGGAAAGGATGCCAATCTCAGAACTTTGTTTCTTCGAAGCTTGCATCCCACAGTGAGTTATTCCGTAAGCACCCTGGCCTGTCCCTGTAGCATATCTACCATAGCTACAGACCACAAGCTCACATTACGCAAAGACTTTGTCCGAAAAGACTGGGTAAACACCCTCAAACTAACCTGTCTCTGAGCACGACTCAGAGCTGCCTCTGAGGAGGCACCCCACACTTTCACTGAGAGTAAACCGTTCCAAGCCAACAGAGGGCAACACAACAGTCCTGGTGCTCATCGACCGCACCAGAGCAAGAGCTCTGAGCCGCACCTCATCACCAAGAGACTCAAGCCCAACCAGCCCAGAGCGGTACCCCTCTCAACACGCCACTGGTAAGCACAAATCTGAGCACACATCAGATAACAACAGTGCAGCCATGTCACTGACAGCAAAAATCCTGAAGGTGCTGAAAGAGTTTCTGCACAAGATCTCACAAGAAGGACAAGCCAGACATGCTATGTCTCAGCGCAAGACCCAAACAGACACCCAGAACACTGCTCGTCAGCATCACACCACAGAGCTCACTGCCACTTCACAAAGTGACAGCACCAAGCAGCCACCACAACTGACAGCTGCACAGCCTGAGCATGACAACACCGTGTCCCACACAACATCAGCCCAGATGCCAGGACTTCTGGGAAACCTAATCAAAAAGGGGGTGGCACAAACTCTGCCTAGCCACCTAGACACAATGATTTGAGCCTTGAAGCCATGCTTGACACTAGCTCAAACATCAGCGCTACTGCCAGCCCAACTCTTTAAAAGACTCAAACAATCAGAGCGAACTCTCAAATCCCAAACAGGTGAGCTGAAGGTGCAATCCTACAGCCAAAACGACATCTGGCTCAAACAACTAGCTCCCATTCACCCAACAATTGGTCCCTAAGAGCCTGATTTACCCAGTGTACCGATCACAAACGATCACGTACGCACTTCTGAGTGGCCAAGATCTGTTAGATCGTTATGAGCCTTTAATAGACTTTAAACAACTGAATGTCTGAGCTCAAGTTCAAGTACCCCTCCCCCTCCAGTCACACAGGTCAAAAGAACCTAACTGGCAGGTCACAGAGGTCACAAGAACTCCTGCAGCCAGCCATAAAGGCACAGCCTCAGCACCAAATGGAAACGTGAACTTGCTACCCTGCACCTTTCAGCTTACCAAAAACTGAGACTAACCAAATGAACTTTGAGACAACCACCTCTAAACTCCTCCAACCGCCCAAACCGGCCGTCAACCACGACAACGGCAGCTCACCAAGCACATGCTGCTAAACGGCCCAACACTTGAAATTTATGTACCTCGTGACATCACTTCGCCACGGCTTGTGCTGCCACAGTACAAAAAGGGGGATATGCCAGCCAGTGTATGCCTGTCACGCACCATGTGGGCTGCACACCGCAGCACCAGGACATCTCGGCATCCTCAAAGGCATCAGGCTGTCCCAGCCGACAGCCGCTGAAATCTTTCCTCCCTTTTCTCTCTCTCTCCCCTGTCTCTGTTACAGGATGCTGCCTCCAGCCAACCAGAGGACAACTGCAGTCATCACCAGGTCCGACATCACACAGCATAGGGTCGACCACCACGCAAGCAGAGCTAAATGGACACCCACGCCGCTGCTGTCAGAACGCAGTCAAACACCGGCATGTCCAGCAACAAAACGAACTGAAATCCTTCAGCCAAAAGGTAACTCACAACACAGAGTGCCTCCTCACAGACCATCAAGAAATTGAAAGGAGCTGTGACAGATCCACAACGCTCACGGCATTCTACTGAACCAGACAAGTGAACTCCAGCGAGACAACTGTTTACTGTCTGCCAGAAGGACTTTGCTCAAAACTCAGCATCCGGCAGCCTTTGCTCCGAGACTCGAGCTACCCTGCTGCGACTGAGCCTGAGTCAAGTCCCATCCTTTATGGAACCCATGATTTCACCCTGATTCCAGAACTGGAATTATGAACTGTGAAAAACGGGGATGCCCAGCCGAACTGAACTTGTTCCCAGCAACATAGCTCTCCTAGCTGTGTTTCAACTGAACACCTGCTACACTGCACTGCATCACCTGTTGTCCAATCCTGGACCGCAGCTGATTCTGCGCTGGGTACCTCTACGGTAATCAACCACGCCTTGACACTTGACATTCAGACTCCACAAGAGACTCAACAAACGCAAACCTCCATAGCCACCACTGGAGACTGCGTCCAACCTCATCAAGCTGAGCCCGAACCTCAGCCTAGCCACCACCTGCTACCTGACTTTCATGATTCACCTGCCATCCGTCCATTGCGATGGGTGTCGTTCGATGGAAGTCCACGTAAGGACTTCATCTAACGAAAAGGGGAGAGATGTAGGGATCTTGCCAGGCAAATCGACCAGTCATCGATCGATCGCACATCGACCCCCCACCCCACACACACACACACACACAAACACACACACATACACCGCCACACACATTCTTCCACTTACTGGAGTGAGATCATGTTACAAGACTGTGGAATGTGCTTTATGTCTCTGAACCAAGAGATGGACTTTGCTGTGTTAAAAGACATTTAACCAGATATATTCAATGTGTTTTTATTTATGTGTTTCCCCAGGTCACCGTGAAATATCTTTGTTGGTTGCAGCATAAAACAGGAATTAGAAATAACTTCCTTAGGCATTGTAAACAGAAGTATACACTCACCGGCCACTTTATTAGGTACACCTGTCCAACTGCTCGTTAACACTTAATTTCTAAGCAGCCAATCACATGGCGGCAACTCAGTGCATTTAGGCATGTAGACATGGTCAAGACAATCTCCTGCAGTTCAAACCGAGCATCAGTATGGGGAAGAAAGGTGATTTGAGTGACTTTGAACGTGGCATGATTGTTGGTGCCAGAAGGGCTGGTCTGAGTATTTTCAGAAACTGCTAATCTACTGGGATTTTCACGCACAACCATCTCTAGGGTTTACAGAGAATGGTCCGAAAAAGAAAAAACATCCAGTGAGCGGCAGTTCTGTGGGCGGAAATGCCTTGTTGATGCCAGAGGTCAGAGGAGAATGGCCAGACTGGTTCGAGCTGATAGAAGGGCAACAGTGACTCAAATAACCACCCGTTACAACCAAGGTGGGCAGAAGAGCATCTCTGAACGCACAGTACGTCGAACTTTGAGGCAGATGGGCTACAGCAGCAGAAGACCACACCGGGTGCCACTCCTTTCAGCTAAGAACAGGAAACTGAGGCTACAATTTGCACAAGCTCATCGAAATTGGACAATAGAAGATTGGAAAAACGTTGCCTGGTCTGAGGAGTCTCGATTTCTGCTGCGACATTCGGATGGTAGGGTCAGAATTTGGCGTCAACAACATGAAAGCATGGATCCATCCTGCCTTGTATCAACGGTTCAGGCTGGTGGTGGTGGTGTCATGGTGTGGGGAATATTTTCTTGGCACTCTTTGGGCCCCTTGGTACCAATTGAGCATCGTTGCAACGCCACAGCCTACCTGAGTATTGTTGCTGACCATGTCCATCCCTTTATGACCACAATGTACCCAACTTCTGATGGCTACTTTCAGCAGGATAATGCGCCATGTCATAAAGCTGGAATCATCTCAGACTGGTTTCTTGAACATGACAATGAGTTCGCTGTACTCAAATGGCCTCCACAGTCACCAGATCTCAATCCAATAGAGCATCTTTGGGATGTGGGTGGAACGGGAGATTCGCATCATGGATGTGCAGCCGACAAATCTGCGGCAACTGTGTGATGCCATCATGTCGATATGGACCAAACTCCCTGAGGAATGCTTCCAGCACCTTGTTGAATCTATGCCACGAAGAATTGAGGCAGTTCTGAAGGCAAAAGGGGGTCCAACCCGTTACTAGCATGGGGTACCTAATAAAGTGGCCGGTGAGTGTATGTTCATTTAATGTAACATAATGCTCCTTGGTGTCTCTAGAATACGTATCAGATGAACGACACGAATATGTACAGAGATGTAAAGTAAAGTGTGTTTTTAATATGTTTTACTGCCAAGGATGATCGAACTGTTTCAATAGTAGCCCTTATGTGAACACACCCCTCCCACGAGGAGCGCGTGGTCTGAGAACAAAGAACCATAAAAGAATGTTTCCCGCGTGCAGCCTCCATCTCCCCGATTGGCTCAAGCCAACAGGAAAGGGATGGATTTCACCAAGGTGATAAATGAAGGAGCGCCAGCTCCGCCCTTCTCTTTCCGAAAACGCCTCATGTCAGAGAAGCACGTAAAGGATCTCCTCACGGAGATCCGACCCCAACCGGGATCCTTTCTTTGATCGTCCAAAGTTTCGTCTTCTCCTCAAATGAACTACCAAGTTCGTTTCCCAGGAAAGGAAGTGGACTTTGCCGATCTATTTCCTCGGGTGACGTCACCTCAAAGACTTTTAAGCCTTTCAAACATTCGCGCCGAATGCCAACGAACGCCACGTGACTCCCCACGGAACAAAGAAGCCACGCGCACGCAACCAACCATGCACGCGCCAGGACGGGCAGTGCAAAAGCGCCGCGCTCCACGGAACGCCGCTCACGCGCTCCACGGAACGCGCGCACACAGGAGAGCCTCTCCATTCATTCGTGCGGCCCAACCGGGCCTGGCCACGAGTCCGTGACACACACAGACCAAACATGTTGTGCAAGTATAACGTTACCTTCTTTTAGAGCTTCTCAGAAGCATAAAGAAAGTGTTTTCATGGTGTTCAGAAAGATTAATTGACTGTTTGGTGACTGTAACTCCCTCTCTCTCACCCTCACTCTCTCTCTCTCTCTCCTCCAACTCACTTATCGTCTAACGCCCTGCGTCGTCTTAGTTTGTGTTTAATGTTTGTATATACATGTATCATTGTAACGTAGTAAATGCTTACTTAGTTGCCTTATTGAATGCTATAGTGGATTAATTAAACCAATATACTCATCCTGACTGATTCACTGTATGCTCATATCCAATTCCCTGAAATGCAGATCAAGCTACATGCTTTATATAACTAAACATACCAAAAGGGTATGTTTTATGGAGTTGGAATGCTGAATTCTTCTGGCCAGAGAATTAAGTTTTCCCTGCTCTATAAATTAATTCAGCTAATTAATTTTACTTGTCTTGTAAGATGTGGTCTGTGCAATCTATTACAATTAATTTGTGGTTAATTGCAGAGATACACATGTATAAATATAAGTAAAGTTAACAGAAAGCCCTCATTGAGGGATTTATTAACATGTAAGACCGGGCTGATCCAAATCTGTATGAATAATTATTAATTATGAATTATTAATTATGATATGCAAATTCCCCTCGATCAGACACCGCCCAGAGTTATTACACCTCCTTCTTCAGGTCATCTTTGGTGGAGACTGGGGAAGCAGTCTCCTCCACCCAAGAGGGTCCGAACGGCAGTGGATGCTGTCCCCAAGCAGCATCGCTCTCGTTCCCCTCTTCCCAGTCTGCAGATAGCAGCGACGCTTCCTCGGTTGCGTCGCTCCTGTCGGCGGCTGGGCCTGGAGGGGCAGAGACCAGCTTACGAGGAGGCAGGGCCTCGTGCTGCGTCTCTTCCCCTCCCCTCGCCACGGGGCGGCCCGCAGCAGAAAGCCCACGGGCTCTCTCTGCCGTCTGCCCCCTGGTGGAAGCAGGTTCCTGGCGAACTTCACGCCCAGACCTTGCTTCCAGTGGATACTTTGCCACTGGAGCCAGGTCCCTGCCTTCCACCTCGCTGCCCCTCCGTGGGTACGCCGGTGGTTCGGGTGGGCTAGTTGGGTCGGTACCTAGAAGCCTCGCTTCCGGGTCCGTCCTGATGGCTCATCCGTACCATTCGGTTCGGCTGTGCAATTCAGTTTGCACGCCGGCTTCCCAGGTTCAGGCGCGTTCACTTCACCTGTGTGCGGTCAGTGGACGCCCCTGTCCTGTGGAACGAGGTCGATGTCTTGCTGGCGAAGGACACGATCGAGCCGGTCCCTCCTGCCGAGATGAGGTCCGGGTTCTACAGCCCCTACTTCATTGTACCCAAGAAAGACGGTGGGTTACAACCAATCCTGGACCTGCAAGTTTTGAATCGGGCCCTGCACAGTCTCCCGTTCAAGGTGCTCACGCAAAAGCGCATTTTCGAATGCATCCGTCCCCGGGATTGGTTTGCAGCGATCGACCTGAAGGACACGTACTTTCACGTCTCGATTCTTCCTCGACACAGACCGTTTCTAAGGTTATTGGTCGAGGGTCGAGCATGTCAGTACAAAGTCCTACCCTTCGGGCTGGCCCTGTGTCCCCGCGTCTTCACGGAAGTCGCGGGGGCGGCCTTGTTCCCATGAAAAGAACAAGGCGTTCGCATTCTCAAGTGCGGTCACAGGGACATGGTGCTACGGCACCTCAGCCGGTTGGGGCTTCAGGTCAACTGGGACAAGAGCAGACTTTGCCCCGTGCAGAGGGTCTATTGTCTCGGTATGGAGTTGGACTCGGTCGCCCAGACGGCGCGCCTTTACGGAGGAACGCGTCCAGTCAGTGCTCACCTGCCTCAGGTCCTTTCGAGGCAGGACAGCGGTTCCACTGAAACTATTTCAGAGGCTCCTGGGGCATATGGAGCCGCAGCCGCAGTAACGCAGCTCGGCCTGTTACATATGAGACCGCTCCAGCACTGGCTTCATGATCGAGTCCCGCGGTGGCCGTGGCAGAGCGGCACGTTCAGGGTCTAAGTAACCCCACACTGTTGCCAAACCTTCTCCCCATGGTTGGATCCTGCATTTCTTCGGGCCGGAGTGCCCTTAGTCCGGGTTACCAGGCATGCTGTGGTTTTCACGGATGCCTCTGCCATGGGGTGCGGGCCACGTGCAAAGGGCATGCAGTCTCGGGTCAGTGGACGGGGCCCCAGCTGCATTGGCATATCAACTGCCTGGAGTTGCAAGCAGTATGCTTGGCTTTGTGCCGCCTCAGGCGGGTTTTCGAAAGTCAAGCACGTACTGGTCCATACGGACAGCACTGCGACCGTTGCGTATATGAACCGCCAAGGTGGTCTACGCTCCAGCCGCATGTCGCAACTCGCCTCCCACCTCCTCCTGTGGAGTCAGAAGCATCTGAGGTCGCTTCGCGCCACTCATGTTCCAGGGGAGCTCAACCGTGTGGCAGACAAGCTTTCACGGTTGCCTCCCCTGCCAGGAGTATGGCGACTCCAACTCCAGGTGGTTCAGCTGTTTTCGGTGTCGCACAGGTAGACCTGTTTGCTTCTCGGGACACGACCCACTGCCAGTGGTTTTACTTTCTGTCCAAGGGGACCCTCGGCACAGACGCCCTGGCCCTCAGCTTGCCCCGGGACCTGCGCGAGTATGCGTTTCCCCCAGTGAGCCTTCTTGCACAAGACACTGTGCAAGGTCAGGGAGGACGAGGAGCAGGTCCTGTTAGTGGCGCCGTATTGGCCCACCAGGACTTGGTTCACGGAACTCATGCTCCTCGCGACAGCCCCTCCTTGTCCGATTCTTCTGAGGAAGGACCTTCTTGCTCAGAGACGGGGCACTCAATGGCACCCGCGTCCAGACCTCTGGAAACTACAAGATGGGTTGGAGCATAGGCTGTCCCCTTCCCCCTCAAGGTGTATGTTGCAGCAATAGCTGCGCATCACGATGTAGTAGAAGGTAAGTCCATGGGTAACACGACCTGGTCATCAGATTCCTCAAGGGTGCTAGGAGGCTAAATCCGCCTCGTGCTTTGCACTCTGTACCCTCTTGGGACCTAGCTCTGGTACTGAGAGCTCTCCAAAGTCTTCCCTTTGAGCCTTTGCTGACAGTAGAGCTGAATATAATAAAGATAGCGCTCCTGTTGGCATTGGCCTCTTTCAAGAGGGTCGGGGATCTGCAGGCTTTTTCGGTCGACGAATCATGCCTAGAGTTCGGGCCGGGCCTTTCTCGTGTTATATTGAGACCCCGCCCCGGATATGTGCCCAAGGTTCCTACCACTCCCTTCGCGGACCAGGTAGTGAACCTGCAAGCGCTGCCCCAGGAGGAGGCAGACCCAGCCCTAGCTTTTCTCTGTCCAGTCCGCACCCTGCGGGTTTACATTGACAGAACGCAAAGCTTCAGGACCTCAGACCAGCTCTTTGTCTGTTACGGAGGCCAGCAGAAGGGGAAGGCTGTCTCCAAGCAGAGGTTAGCCCACTGGTTCAGTGGATGCACTATCACCCGAGCGTATGAAGCTACGGGTGAGCCTTGTCCTCCCAGGTTGCGTGCTCACTCCACGAGAGGTGTTGCCGCTTCCTGGGCTTTGGTTCAAGGCGCCTCGCTGACAGACATCTGTAGAGCTGCGGGCTGGGCGACACCGAACACGTTCGCTAGATTCTATAGCCTACATGTGGAACCTGTTTCCTCCCGAGTACTCGCTACAGCGAGTGGTGCGAGGGAATAGGTTGTGTCGGCTTGCTACGCCACTCCGTGCCTCAGCCGGATATGTGCGTCTTCTGCTCCGTTGGCGCCCTGATGTCGGTTAGCCTCAGGAGTTCCTCCATCACCCCTCCGGTGCCTGACGTGGCGGACCGTCAGGCGCCAGGTCTACTACCTCTTGGGGAGTTGTTTGTGTAGACTGGGTGTTATGTCCTGTGGTTTCTTCAGTGACCCATTATGCCACGTGCAGTCCAGCCGTGTCTTCCCTGTGACAGACTCGTTCTGTCGTCCCTGTTGTGTACGCTCCCATTCCCCTTGGGTTGGGACTACCTGGCAGTCCCTGCCATATGTTTCACTATCCCCCTGGGCTAGTACATATGTGTATTCCAGGCCTTCTTCAGGCGGCTGGCTTCCGCAGCGTTCCCTTCCCCTTCTTGGGATGGGCACGCTTTCCCAGTGTTATCCAATGTCCACTGATTGGGTCTTGCGGAACAGCAGTGTGACTCCCTAGCTAGCTACCGTTATTTCTGAAACTGCGTGGGTAGTGTAGCTAGGTGCTGGAAGGGGCCAGCACCATGGCATTTTATTAGGGATCCCAATTCGTCAGGGAACTCCCCGACGACACGTTGGAGTTCCCAGGACGAAGGGAACGTCTCGGTTACCGTATTTTACCCTCGTTCCCTGAGTACAGGGAACGGAGCATGTCGTCCCTTCGCCATGTTGTTGTACCTTCGCGGAGGGCTGGATTCTGTTCGGCTCCTCAGCGAAAGCGTCTATGCAATGCTCTTACTTTCGCTTTTATATCCGCGCTTGTAGGCGGCTCGCGGAATGCAAAGATTGCATGCCAATTGTTATTGGCTCGTTTTAATTCTATCAGAGGTAATGAGGTTCCCTAGCGTGATCCCAATTTGTCAGGGAACTCCTGACGACACGTCTCCGTTCCCTGTACTCAGGGAACGAGGGTTACATACGTAACCGAGACATTTTCCTACACGTGGCGCGGTGCTGCCCTGCGCTTCTCGTCCAGTGTGCGCTACCCCCTAAAAGTCTATCAAGTTTATGACTTCTAAAAACACATTTAAACAAAGTTTTTGTAATGAACTTGTGAACCACAATCCCAAACTGGTAGTTTGATTTTCTGAGTACTGAATTGTTTACCTAAAGTAAACTTGTTTGACATCATGTCTTTTTTTTTTAAATATTACTTTTTCTAAAATTATAGTCCTACTTAAAAAAATTATTCCAATGTATCGGCTTATGGACAGTATCGAAATATATTGCAACATATTGAATCGTGATCCATGTATCGCAAATACGTATCGTATCGCCAGATTATTGCCAATACACAGCCCTAGCCATCATCATTATCATTTATTATTAATGTCAATATTATTATTATTATTATTATTATTATTATTACTATTATAATCATCAATATTGTCATTGTCAATGCTGTATTGGAATTAAGTGTCATCATCACTAAAGCCGTATTCGACACGGATTAGTATTACCTGGGGACCACATGTGAATTTGAAATTACCCACCCACATCTGAATTTCATGTGGCGCATTCGCACGGGATAAGCGAAGCCTGTGATTTTACTTGAATTTAATGACTTATCTCCCGGATATGATGTCATTAGGCTATAGCTTTGAAATGTCTTGTCGTTATTATGTCTAGCTGTATATAATAAACAGAAGAACTGTCCTTACCGTATGCTGCTAAACATGTCATTCATCTCCATCTAATTGTTCTTTTTGTTTTTGCTCTTATGGTTTTCAGCTTTCTCTTTCTGCAAATTGTATAGTTGTACTAGCGATATGACCCGCATCCTAAATACTATCAAAACATTTCAACTCAGCCTCTATTCTCTGCGAAAGATGGATAAAAAGGCGCAGATGAAAGAAAAACCTTGAAAAATGATATACGATCCGGCCAAATCACAGAGATGTCGATTCGCACGGGACTAATATTATCACAGGACCTCGGTGTTCAGCGAAATATAGTAGGTAATTTGCGGGGGAATTATTACTTTACAAATTACAGACGTAGCCGATTCGCACGGGATTAAGATCACAGACAAACTCCGCAATTATTACAAATTACTACAGGTCACCAGATAATACAAATCCCATGCGAACAGGGCTTAATGCAATAATTTCCCCTTATCTTTTCATGGGTTTTTAATGCACCACAACATAGAATAGGAAAAAAAAAAGAAAAAAAGGGAATATGTATACATGGAAAACCTCACAAACACCAGGGCAGGCAAGACAGGCGAGAAGTGGTTTCAGCGGGATATTATCTCTGTCCCAAGTTGAAACACTCTCGCACTGTACTCCCTCTTTTAATGCACTTTAGACGCTGCACATAACACACACACACACAAAAAATAATAATAATAATTAGGAGAAGATAGGGACTGAAGAGATGTGGGGGAATATTATTATGTATTATCTTATTTTTATCTTATTATATCATCTTTTATTTTATGCAGGGTTGACAATGGCAATTAAGAGAAAGGATGGAAATATAAATAGACATACAATATGGTGGTAGTGGGGAGTAGGGGTGGTGATGGTAATGACAATGGTAATAAATAATAAATGGTTACTTTGTTTACGCATACACACATACACATACCCACACTCACACCCACTCACATACACACTTAGATCAAACACTTAAGTCACTTTTTTGCTCTTATGTCACTTCTGGAAGTATGGAATTACAAGATTGCTCACTATTGCAGTATGTTGGTTTGTATGTATGTTAGGGCTGTCTATTGGCAAGAATCTGGCAATACGATATGTGTCAGCGATTCAATATATTGCAATATATTTCGATACTGTCCATAAGGCGATATATTGAGATTATTTTTTTAAGTAGGACTATAATTTTATAAAAAGTAATATTTAAAAAAAAAGACATGATGTGAATTAAAGTCAAAGAAGTTTACTTTAGGTAAACAATTCAGTACTCAGAAAATCAAACTACCAGTTTGGGATTTGTGGTTCACAAGTTCATTACAAAAACTTTGGTTAAATGTGTTTTTAGAAGTTGGTCATAAATTAGACTTTTAGGGGTTCGCGCACACGGACGAGAAGGGCAGGGCAGCACTGCGCCACGTCTAGGAAAACTCCAGGTATTGTACACCAGACGCGCACTTTCTCATCAGTGTATGGCCAGCAGTATTGTTATGTTTAATGACATGAAATGAAGATAATGTCTGTTCTATGTTTTGATTGTACTATACAATTAAATACAATCGTTGCTGAGTCTGCAGTCTGAAAACTTTACCTCAGAGCATCCGTTTACTGAATGAATTGAAAATCTCACCTGAAAAATCCAATAACATCAGCAATTGTCATCAAGCAGCTGATTTCTGTAAATGAATGAAAAACTAAATGTATATTGCAGCATAGGGCGATGTCAGGATACATTAGCAACGCTTCAATTTTATATAAAACTATGTAAATGGCGCTCTGTGGCGCAGCAGGATTTTGAGCACGTTCCTGAGCTGTTGCTGGGCGCCGCGGACAGACGCTGAATGGCGCCGCCGGTGTGTGTACACTCATAGAGAATAATGTGTTCGAATTTAAAAGATGTGGTGCTGAGCTTCTTGTCTGGTAGACTCTCCGCCGAAACCCCTGTTTCACTGCTGCTCAAGCGACGGTCCTGCCCGACGCTAAAGGCCTCATTATGCTTCTGCGTCAACTCCACGGCGTAGCTACGTCGTCACTGCTACGGCGTCGTGGCCGTTTTATGCTTCTGCGTGAGGTTGTGGTGCTTCGCGGTGCATTTCACCGCCAGAACGCTAGGGGGTGTGTGGTTTGTGAATCTCTGAATCTTCCGTGCGCGCGAGCGAAATAGAGAGAATGTTGTTGCAGCTGTCAGGAGCTAATAGACGTTGAATAACAAGACGACACAAACTTCATCCCCACAGAATTAACACGGATGTTCCAGGGCCCGTTCCACTCATAGACAGTAAAAGAAAGGTTCCACCCGAGCTGCCATAACGATAGCTTTTCGGAATGACTTGAACTATTTTTCCTGTATCCACATGGAACTGTGCTATGGCAGGATAATGTGTTCCATGGCAGACTTGGTTAGTATATTATCAATGATGTAAGTTAACCGTGAACATTGTATTGAAAATAAACAACAAACTGTGTTTCAAAACAAAAGTTGATTCATTGATTGATTGAAGTTTATTGTGAGCAAAAAAGAAAGAAAGGAATAACAGTTATAGACATATATTATCAATGAAATAAAAACCAACAGTTTATTTAGGTTTAATTCTTTATTTACTTTCTTTTAAGAGTATTATAATTATCAGTACGAGGGTGCAAATGTTAAAAAGGAAACCGGAAAAGCTACACTCCTGAATTGATATATAATCTGACCAATCAAAGCCCTTGCTGTCTGCGTCGCCTCGACACGCAGTTACAATTTTTTGGAGGTGCACGTCGAGCTACGCCGAGGGGTCGGAGAGGGGTTTCGCGTCGACGGATAGGGTTCTGCGGGGTACGCTGTCGATTCGACGCAGAAGCATAAAACAGGCTTAATGCGCGGCTACTGCTCGCGGTGTGAATGAACGCACTCATTGATTATGCACGTCGAACAAAATACGCGCTGCTCCCGCGCCGAACTTGTAAAGACACAGTTCACAAACTGCATAGTTCCTGTCGATATCGGTAGTGCTCTCTTTACTCTGGAAACCAAAATGATTCCACACTTCCAAATGGAATAGAGCGGGAGCCGGGCTTTACATGGGGTTCAGCCAGATGTTGTTTCTAGCAAAACGTTAGCTAGTGGTGCGTCTATGAACAGCCACAAAAAAAAAAAATCGATATTGCGTTTCTGAAAATCGATACAGTATTGCAAAATAAAATATCGCGATACTCAAGTGTATCGATTTTTTCTTACACCCCTAATGTATGTCTGACTGTTTAATAAAAATAAATAAATAAATAAATAAATAAAGACAAACAGGAGATCACATATTACACCTGTGCTTAAGGCTCTTCATTGGCTCCCAATTAGTTTTAGAGTGCAGTTTAAAATTGTAAACATTACCTTCAGAGCCCTCCATGGTCAAGCTCCCTCTTACATCCAGGACCTTCAGGCCAAGACCTTTTTACTGTTCCTAGAACGCGTCTTTAAAACAAGAGGTGATCGTGCTTTCTGTGTGGTGGCTCCAAGGCTTTGGAATTCTCTTCCATTAGCCTTGAGAGCTCTGGACTCTGTTGAAAATTTTAGTAAACACCTTAAGACACATCTTTTTAGATAAGCTTTTAACTAGCTATATGGTGCTGATGTTATGTGTGTTGTGGTTTTTATTTGTTTTTATTATTTAGTTTTTACTGTGAAGCACTTTGTGACCCTTCTTGTCAGTGAAAAGTGCTATATAAATAAAGTTTACTTACTTACTTACAATTCGTTGACCCAATGTGAGCAGGTCCCTACCCTTTAATAGAGACCATGCAGACAGGAGAACTGTTTTCACAGAGTACTCACTGCCTGCAGTGGCTCAGGGGTGGTTTCTGCAGTACAGTTGCACAAGATATAAGGCCCAAGAGTCATAAAGAGCGGTGCAAGGACATTTTCCTTTACTCTCTCAGTAACCTGACGATCAGGACGTGCTTTCCATGCTTCTGCAACACGATGTGCGCCAATACAGAGGCAACATCATTTTGAGGGTGGAGGAACAGCCTACTCCACCCAATTTGCAGGAAAGAGACCACTGAAATGATCGAAAGCTTTCAGGATCTCCTCACGGAGAGAAGACTCACTCAATGAAACAGGTTCCACTCCTAATGCACAAGCACACTACCTCTTTTTTAGGGGGTGCATGCAGAAGGGATGGTAACTACCACATGTTCCTGTGATAGCCACCTGAACCTCCATGTCCGGCATATTGCCGGCCCGGGATCTCCAGGGCTCAGAACGCAGGTGCCATCATGCCCCGTCCCTGAAAATGTGTTCAGGGGAAGTCAAGAAGGCTATCGAGGGGAGCAAGGTCTGGTTGGGCCAAAAAAGGGGCAACTATAAAGACGTGCTCCCTCCTGACCTGACACACTAAGTGCAAGAGACCGGCACACAACATACAGGAGCACTGCTCAACGTTACATGTGAAGATCACAGAGCTTCAGGAGCATTTATGCTCAACACCTAAGTGTGATGAATTTCACTGAGCTACGAGAGCATTTTCTGCTCAACATTGAAGTGTGATGAAATCACTGAACGAGGACTCCGGAAAGGCAAACAGATGTTACTGTGCGGCCACGAGAAAATCACTGCCCAGCTAGACCGCCAGGGTATGGAGTCTCTACTCTCCCCTGGCCAAAGCTGTCGTGAGGCTTGTTGGCGGCATGATTGAGCAGGCTGGAAGAATTGTGGAATGAAGCGTCCTCAGAAGCTTCTGACTCCAAGGAGGAGGTGACAGGCGAGTTGTGAGATGCGAGGGAAGCATAGCGCAATGGTCGCGATCAGACCAGTACAAGCTCCCTGAGCAACGATGGCTCAAAGCGAGGGGAACTGCAACAACTCTATGCACAGATGCCAATGCATTCGGAGGTCACCCAGGCCTCCGTTAAAGCATGCCCTTTGTACATGGCCCCTCAGATGGTGATAGTGGACCTCTTTCTAGGTTGGCGCGAAAGAAACAAAAGGTCTGATCACAGACTGAGAGTTTGGCCGGGGTGACCTGTTGTCACACAGGGCATGCCGCTCTGCCAAGGTCACCTCAGGACTCGATCATGAAGCTAGTGCTAAAGCGGTCTTCATATGGTCCAGGCGGATTCATCTGCCATATGCCCCAGGAGCGTCTGAAAGTTCTTTCAGTGGGACCCTTTCTCATTTCTAAAAACACCAGCCGAACACACTCTTACTTGAAGAGCCATGTTGGACCGAGTAGAGTTCTCAACGTGGCGGGTCGGCCCGACAAACCCGACGGGACCCGCGGGTTCGGGTCGAAAATATAAGCAAATGACTCGGGTCGGGTCGGACCTCGGGCTTAATCTTTTCCACCCAGTAAAAAATATTTATATATATATATATATATATTAATCATCGCTGCTGTTCACCGTAATGAATGTCTGGCTGCTGCGTGCAAAGTGCATCACAGGTGGCTGGTCAAGAGGAGAATACGCCTCAGTCCATCCACTGTGGATGCACTGATCTTCCTCCACGATGCCTATTATAAACATATGATTATGTTTGAAGGCTAGGCCTATTTTGTTTCAAAACTCATAGCCCGCCCGCTGGTTGGCAAAACGCGATCGGAAGACTAAGAAAGGAAAAGAGAATCTGACCGCGTGAGAAACCTGACAGGAGTCCCACTCGGTCGGGCTTTTCACTCGTGGGCGCGAGCTAAAAAGCAGCACTGGATGCAACGGTGATGCTGACCTGGCGATCTTGTTGATGGACTAGTAAGTCAATCTTTCTAAGTTTGTGTGCATTTTATTTTGTGATTTCACCGGAATGAATAGACGCCACAACGGCAATAGATTGTAGAGCGCGTCCGAGTCGGGCCGCGGGCCGGGTTCGAGCAGATAATTCATGTTGATGTGTCGGGTTACATCGGGTCCGGGCTTTAAAAGCCACGGGCCGGGTCTGGTCGGGTAATAATTTTCAGGCCCGTTGAGAACTCTGAGGACCGAGTCCTTCTCCAAACTGAAAAAGAGATACTCTCTCCCAGTTGACCTGAAGACCCAACTGGCTATGGAGCACTCAAAGTTTAGGACCTTGTACGGATACTTGGCACCTTCAAACGCAAGAACACAGAATGATCTGTGGAGTGGAGGGATCGAGATCTGAAGTACTGTGTAAGTAAGGTTGAACGCTGCAGGCTATCTAAGGGATGGAGCATTTGGAAATGCATCAGTGTTAGCAACTGAACGGAGGCTCTCGAAAAAGGGTCCCTTTCAGCTGACACAGGTCTAAGATGGCCATAACCCACCACTCTAAGGTACAATGAAATACGGGTCTATAGAAACCAGTTTGGTAACACTTTATTTGAAGGAGTGTGCATAAGACTGACATGACACTGTCAAAAACATGACACAACACCTGTCATGAACATGAAGGAGTCTTTATGAATGTTTATGACTGTTGTCAGTAAGTGTTATTCTGTAAATTATGACACTTTTAATGCAAAGTTGACATTGTTTAAAATGTCTTTGTTATGACAACTTGACATAAACCAAGACAAATGTCTTTGTTATGACAACTTGACATTAACAAAGACAAAAATGTCTTTGTTATGACAACTTGACATTAACCAAGAAACCTGTCATAACCTGTCAATTATAACCTGGTTGGTTTTAACTTTGGTTGTCATGACACTATTATATCTGTGACATTAATATTTTACTTGTCCTCAAGTAAAGTGGAACACATTGTACTAGTTATAAAGATGTCATTAAGGGTTATTACACTGTCAAATGCTTTCACAACAGTGTCATTAATATTTCCCCTTACCTCAAGTAAAGTGGAACACATTGGATTAGTTATGATTTCTTGGTTAATGTCAAGTTGTCATAACAAAGACATTTCTGTCTGTGTTAATGTCAAGTTGTCATAACAAAGACATTTTTGTCTTGGTTTATCAAGTTGTCATAACAAAGACGTTTTAAACAATGTCAACTTTGCATTAAAAGTGTCATAATTTACCGAATGACACTTAATGACAACAGTCATATACATTCATAAAGACTCCTTCATATTTATGACAGGTGTTATGTCATGTTTTATGACAGTGTCATGTCAGTCTTATGCACAGGCCTTCAAATAAAGTGTTACCACCGGTTTTCATATCGGCTGGAGGAAAGGCTACATCCTTCGCCAGTAGGCCTGCAATGTGCACACACAAGACAAGAGCAATGCTCAACACGTAGGTGTGATAAATATCACTAACTTTAGGAGCATCTTATATCACTGAGCCAGGGCTTAAGCTAGCTAACTGAATCACAACCAAGTCTGATAGCAGATGTACCCGTGGTGGGGCAGCAAGGGACCGGACAGGGACCCAACTCGGGAAGGCCCGGAGGTGGCCCGAAGCAGGGTCTGATTGTGATGCATGATGCATGACACTTACCTGTCTCTTTGAGACGGCCAGGGATACACGAGAAGGTGGATGCCCGGGTCCTCGAACCGCACCCAGCTGCCGTGCTGGCGAACAAGATTGGGCTGAGGGGTGCAAGGCTTTACAGGGTTGCACACCGCTGAGACTTCCCCACTTGGGGCCCAGGAACAGAGGAATTTGCTCTTTCCTTGAGGTGTGGGTAGTGCTTGGTCCACTCTTTTTGGGAGCAAAGCGGTGAAACAGAACACACACACCAACAAAGCATCCTCCTCCATCCTGGGCGGCCCGCTCCAGAATGCTCTCGCTGTCGCTGCTGCAGAGGCCCAGCAGGAGGAGCGGCCAGGGAACGCCCTCGGCAATGAGCAGGTGGAGGAACTGCCTCCGGCAGTGGGGTGGAGGCAGCAGCGGGCTGCCGGGGTAGGATGTGCTGGATACCTCCATCTGCGCTTGGGCAGGAGAGAACTGTTGGATACAGTTCTCCGCGCATCGCCAACCAGCCCAATCTGTGAAATTAGGGAGACCAGGAACCAAACCTTGTCATGACAGGATTAGCACTTCGTAGAGTGTCCTTCAGGTGAACAGGTTTGTTATTTCAAACAAACAGCAACCTGACACAACAAATGAACTAATATTACAGTATGAATTACTGACTGTGAAAAACTTGAACTATTGTAATAAGTAGTAGCCTTCTTTATTCATTATATATTTTGGGTTATTTTGTATATTGTTTTGTATATTGTCTATTGCTTGTTTATTTAGTTTTTATTTCTATATCTTGTTTCCCTTTTAATTAATTTTGATTCTTTTATTCACTGAAAAGCACTTTGCAGCTTTGGTTGTGTCTTAATGTGCTCTGTAAATAAATGTTGGTTGGCTGGTTGCTTGGTTGGTTACGGTCCCAGTAGTACACAAATAAAAAATTAAATTAAAAAGGTGTTCCTAAATGTTGTCCCACCAATGATAATGTGATGTAATTTGATAAAAAAAATACATATAGTAATTTGTAACTTCATTTGTAAAAAGAGTATAAAATTAGTGAGTCAACTTTTTTGGTAACAAAAAAGTTATTTTACGGTGTTCTACATCTTAGTTACATGTTAACTACATTTTGTTACTTGTTACAATGTTTACTACTAAGTAATTAATTAAGTAAATACTCTGTAAATACGCTGAAATACACTTACTGTAAAGCTTCTTTGAAACAATATGAATGTTGGACTTCTAATGAAATATGAACTTCTCATTCTATTACATCAAACATAAAAGGGAAAAATATATACAGCAATACATGGACACTAATGAACACAAGAATAACATTTACCATAAAGCAATAAAGAAAATACACTTACACATTCATACATAAAACACCTCCTTTAAACACATGTGAATTAACACACAACCCCAACCCATATTGTCCTGAAAACTAGATTCCCCATAATTTCACAAAAGGACACCAGGAAAAGGCCGCACCCTTTTCATTCCAAACCGTGCCATGCTGCAGTCATGGATCCCGGCGAAACCAAGGGTAAGATAAACATATAACAAACTTAAATAAAACTTTAAACCCATATTTTGGTTGTGGTTTCATTTACTCTAGCGTGCACTCTAGAAATAAATGGAAGTAGATTTTGTTACTCCTTGATGTTTAAACCACTGCAGAGACAATGTAACTTCCCAGTTCCATGGTCTGGGTAAATTATATTTAAGAAGACAAATTACTTACAAAGAAATTCCTAAATAGACCAAAACAGAGAACATTAATTCATGAGATCAAACAAAAATATAAATTTTTACATACAAAAAAATTAATAAATAAAAATCAACTAGAACCAATGCTAATGTTCATTCAGGTGTGGCCTTAGCCATCACATTTCCCTCTACTTACACATCACAGGTCAGGATGGTCCCCCCTGGCGCAGACCACCCTATGAGCGTACCACCTCGAGGAGTTACCCAGAGACACCACGAAACCAGACAAGGTATCAAGTATAAAAGTATTTTATTGAATTAAAAATTTCCTAGACTAAAACTTGGTGTCTCCTCTTCCGGGTTGCCAGGGGCAAGTATGGAGCAGATGCTTATCTGGAATTCACCCGACAGTTCTTCTTCAGGCAGCCAGGGGCCAGTATGGAGCAGATGCTTATCTGGAATTCCCACGACAGTTCCTCTTCGGGCAGCCAGGGGTAAGTATGGAGCAGATGCTTATTTGGAATTCACACGACAGTTCCTCTTCGGGCAGCCAGGGTAAGTATGGAGCGGATGCTTATCTGGAATTCACACGACAGTTCCTCTTCGGGCAGCCAGGGGTAAGTATGGAGCAGACACTTATCTGGAATTCACACGACAGTTCCTCTTCGGGCAGCCAGGGGCCAGTATGGAGCAGACGCTTATCTGGAATTCACATGACCATTCCTCTTCAGGCAGCCATGGGTAAGTATGGAGCAGATGCTGATTCTAATTTAGAACAGGAGAGTCAAACAGCAGTGCATGAACATTTCACAAATCCTCTTCATGTCAATAGTATTCAAGTACTCACGGGCAGGTGGCTTGCTCCAGTATGAGAAACTCTATGGGCAGATGCTGGTTCTTATTTAGAACAGGAGAATCAAACAGCAGTGCATGATCATTTCATGAATCCTCTTCACTCTGGACAGACTGGAGCCACAATCCTGTACAGTGCATACTTAACACACAGCAAGGGGTTAACTCTGACCCAACACTCCAGGACAATGAGTGTAATGGCTGGGAACACGGACAGACACAGGCAATCCTCACACCGGTGCATACATCAATCACTTCAAATAGTAACATGTGTTCACTTCACACTAAGCACTGCAACTCACACCACTCACAGTGAATAAGGTCTCCACTCGTTATCCCAGCCAACTCCCTCCTCCTGAGTTGATGGAACAGCATATCCACACTGTATGGGGAGTATACTACGCACATACCACTGCTATTAAAGGTTTCAACAGCATCAAACAGAAGACTTCAATAGGCAACATCAGAATTCACTAGGCTCCAGGGCGAAGTCACCAAACGTTTGTATACAGTACAAGCACTGAGTCAGATAATGAGGACTTCCAATGGCACTTAACTGTTAATGTTGTCTCTCCTTCTCCATCCAGGTTGAACCGCAGTTTTTAGACTCCTTCTCTGCCGTGGATCGCCCCTTCCCGTTCTATCCGTCCAGCTCTGTGTGCCCTCTTCAGTTAAACATCCGCTTTTTTGATCCCCCTCATGAACTCCATGATCCAATCTCCGCCCATCTCGCAGCTGCCGCTCGTTTCTCCCATTCGCGGGATCCAGCCGAACTGTTTTGTAGGGAAAAATAGTTACATGAAATTAGTTCCCCATGGAAACAACACCAAAATAATGGTTCCCCCCTTTGTCACCCGGTGACATATGCATTCTCGCACGCTGAGCAAGAAAGAAAATAGTCTGCTATATTTTCGACTCCCAGCCGATGCTTCACTGTAAAGCGAAAGGGTTGTATAGATAAAAACCATCGGGTCAAGCAAGAATTTGTATCTTTTATTCTATTCAACCATTTCAAAGCTTTATGGTCTGTTTCGATTACAAAATCTCGGCCAAGCAAATAATTGTTCAATGAGTCGAGAGCCCATTTTAACGCAAAACATTCTTTCTCCACCACAGAATATCTGGGATATCTCTGGGAAACAATTTCCGACTCAAATACACCACAGGATGCATTCCTCCGGGTTCCTCCTGCATCAGGACAGCCTCCAACGTTAATCGCACGCATCTGTTTGAAGAACAAATGATTTTTCAAAATCAGGTCTACGTAAAACGGGTTCATTACTCAGCACCCCTTTTAGCTCACGAAATGCTTCATCGGCGGGTGCAGTCCACTGCACTTTGTTAGCATTCAGGAAACCACTTTTCTGGGCGTCGTTCGGGATTCGGTCACCCACAACGCTTCGATTCTTCAGCCTTGAAACAGTAAAGCTAGGCCAGCTACACACTGTAAAGCAGTTTCAGAAACTTTTTGGTTTGATGGCAGCAGTGTCCAACGTTATACCTTGGCCTGTTGTACATGAGACCGCTGCGGTGGTGGCTCAGGGCAAGGGATTCTGCCTGAGGGGAAATCCACTCTGCATGATCAGAGTCACGCGGCGCTGCCTTCATGCTCTAGTCTTGTGGAAAGAAACTTGGTTCCTATCCAAAGATCCTGTGCTGGGGGCTCGTAACGCTAAAAAACTGATGCTTCCCTCACAGGGTGGGGGGCAGTCAGGAGTTTTCGTCCCAGCCTAAGGTCTGTGGCAGGACCATCATCTATCATGCCATATAAATTGTGTAGAGATGTCGGCAGTGTTTCAGGCTCTGAAACACTTCCTAGCAGACCTGAGAGGTCATCATGTGTTAGTTCAGTCAGACAACATGTCGGTGGTCTCTAATATAAATCATCAGGGGGGCCTGCGGTCACAGGTCCTCCTGTGGTCCCTAGGGAAGTTACTATCCCTGAGAGCAATGTATCTTCCTGGGTATTTGAATGTGGTAGCAGACTCCCTGTCGAGGCAGGGGCCGAGGCCGGGGAAGTGGGGACTTTACCCCGAGGTGGTGGTGCTCCTTTGGTTGAGTTTCGGTCACACCGAGGCGGACCTATTCGCTTCCGAGGAGGTATCGCACTGTCGTCTGTGGTCAGGGCCTGAAGTTAACTTTTTTGGCCACCGGCCACTGTGGCAGGTAGATTTAAAAATTCACCTGCCACAGAGACTTTTTACCAGCCATTTTTTTTGCCTCATAAAGGTGAAAAAAACAGGAATTTCACAGTATTGTTCTTTAACTTGTAAGAATACACATTTAAGTGCTGTCAAGTAATAATAACTCTAAGAACATACTTTTTAAAAAGCTTATCAATCAAATCCATTGATTTTGCAGCGCAGTCTCATCCCAATTCGTCATATAACTGACGTTTTGGGACGTCTTTTGACCATTCGTCAATATACGACTATTTAGGGCCCCCTTAAACGTCGGTAGATGACGTTATGGGATCCTAACTCTACCCCATACCTAAACCTAACCCTAAACCCAACTCGTCACCTAACTGACGTTAAAGGTAAAGCGTCAGTTGTATGACGACCCGGGATCGTCATCTACCGACGTTTAAGGGGGCCCTAAATAGTCGTATATTGACGAATGGTCAAAAGACGTCCCAAAACGTCAGTTATATGACGAATTGGGATGAACTGTGTTGGATTTTGACAAACACACACACAAACACAACATATGTGTATAGGCTATATAGTATCACCGGTTCCCGATCCCAACTCCCAACATGCACAGCAATTGGCAGGTGTTCGGGTGTTAATTTCAGGCCCTGTCTGTGGTTCTCCGTCAGTCATCCAGCCCCTCTTGGGTTGGTCGTGATGGTGCAGCCGTGGCCGAGGTCATGTCTGTACGCTTTTCCCTTGATTGCTCTGCTACCAGGAGTTCTGGAGAGGGTTTGCCGGGACGGGGTCAGCCTACTATTCAGTAGCCCCGTTCTGGCCGGCCCGAGTATGGTTTGCAGACCTGGTTTCTTTCTGCTCTCCTTTCTGCTCTGCTCTCCTTCGGAGCTCCCGGTCAGGAGAGGATCTACTCTCTCAGGCGGGCGGCCTGAAGTTCTTCACTTCTTGGTAAAGAACTCACTTCTTTAACTGCCCAGTGGGTGCAGTGCTGGGATTCCTGCAGGAGCGTTTCTCCACAGGGTTATCCTCCTCTACACTAAAGGTGTATGTGGCGGCACCGGCTGCTTACCACATCCCTTTCAGTGGAGTTTCTCCTGGGAGACACTTATAATTCGTTTCCTTTGTGGCACTTTGAGGCCAGCAGTTCGTACGTGGGTGCCGACCTGGGATCAGAAGGTCTTTTCCTAGCTCCTTTCGAACCTCTGAAGAAGTTCCTGAGAAGTTTCTCACTCTGAAGTCTATCTTCCTTCTTGCTATCTCCTCACTTAAGAGATTCAGAGATTTGCAGGCTCTGTCGGTTGCACCCTTGTGCCTGGAATTTTCACCTGGTATGGTTAAGGCTTTGCTATACCCTAGGCCAGGTTATGTTCCTAAGGTTCCTACTAATGTTGTTAGACCTACAGTTCTGCAGGCTGTTCTGTCCTCCATTTCTGTCGTCAGACCAGGAGAAACTTAATTTGCTCTGCCCAGAGAGGGCATTAGCGCTTATGTCCACAGAGCTGCCCTGTGGAGGAAATCAGTACAATTATTTGTATGTTTTGGGCCACCCAGGAAAGGGTGTCCTGCATCTAAACAGAGAATGAGCAAGTGGGTGGTCGAGGCTATCTCACTTGCTTATGAGTCGGCTGGTCAGCCTTCACCTTTGGCTGTACGATCCCACTCAACTAGGAGTGTGGCTGCTTCTAAAGTTTTTTGTCTGGAGTTTCCCTGAGTGATGTTTGTGATGCGTCTGGATGGTCTTCACCGCATACTTTCATGAAGTTCTATGACCTAGACTTAATCTCTATCCCTGGGGCACAGGTGCTCTCGTCCTCTGTGCGCTAGTTCTCACATGACGGTCACTTGGTCCTATGGCGACGTGGGTATTTGCGTTCCCACAGCGTTTGACACAGCTCGAAGTTCCCTTGAAAGGGAACGTCTCGGTTCACGTATGTAACCCTAGTTCCCTGACAGGAACGAGACGCTGCGTCATTCCGCCATACTCCCCGCATTCCCGTTAACGCTTCCTTCAGGCCTATCAGAAGCTGATGCGCTTGTGTTTTTGGGGTGCTTTATAGTTTCCTGGTCGATGACGTCACTCGCCTACGATCCATCTCTCCTTTGGGCTGATTCCATGCGTGCTTCATGACGTGAGCGTTTGACGCAGCATCTCGTTCCCTATCAGGGAACTAGGGTTACATATGTAACCAAGACGTTCCTATGTTTGAATTTTGTCTTTTCTTTCAAGTATTCACCTAATTCATTTAACAGAAAAGGAGATGAATTTAGCCGAATGGTTTTTTGGTGTTGTCAGAGGGTTAAACTGTCTAGGTGAATTTTGCCAAATCTCTTGATTGCTGAGGTACACGCGTATGCAGATGCAGGTAACATATCATCCCCTCTTGAGAGATTTAATAACATGTAAGGCTGATCTGATCCAAACCTGTATGAATAATTATTAATTATCAATTATTTATTATTATAAGCAAATTCCCCATATCGGATCAGGTCATGGGAATCTTTACAAGGTGGAGAGCCCTAAAAATCACCTTGCAGTGAGAGCAGTCAGACTTGTTGAACGCCACTAGGTGGTCGTCACAATCTCCCCTGGGCACAATGTCTTGTAGGCCAAATGAATTGTTTTCCCATTTAACTTTGCATAAGTATAATAGTTTTACTGACTTAAAAAAATTTGTTTTTGGCATAAAGTTAATAGATTATTGTTCTTTCCCATATGATTTTGTAAAACTATGTTGAGACCTCTGTTCCTCTAGGGGGGTTCGGGGGCATGCTCTCCCACAAGAAAATGTTGTACATTTTAAGGTTAAATGCATCAATCTGGTGCACTTTGAGAGCTCAAAATTAGCTTCAACCCACTGTGACACTGTGACACTGAACAAAAGAAAAGCCTCGAACTTGTACCTGGACATTTAAGAGGAATCAAACATCTTTTTAGTTATAATATAAAGTCTCAGTCTGTTTTAGATATGCCAAACGATTATTACAATAATGTAATAATGATTTATATAGTTATACCTATTACGTAAAATCCATATAGGCCTAGCCTATAAATGTACTGTATAATGAGAGAGCTGCATTGGGATTGAGTCCCGCGGGTCCCGCGGGAGCGGGCGGTTTGAACTTTGCTGCGGGCGGGAATGGGCGGCCAAAAAAAAACCTGCGGGATTGTGAGGTAGCCCAGCGACATGATGGAGATGTCAATAAATGATGTGGGAAAAGAACCTCAAACGAGGTATTTATAGCACAAAACCTAAGCGGCTCGCTGACAGCAAACAGCTGGCTGTTTTGAATAGACGACCCGGTTACTGTGAATGGGTAGCGCTTTATGAACATTCTGTGACCGCTCACGAGCGCTCACTCTTAACAGACACACGAACAGACACACACACACACACACACACTGTCCCCGCGCGCATGTGTGTGTGTCTGTTCGTGTGTCTGTTAAGAGTGAGCGCTGCGTGAGCGGGAGACGCACATAACCTGATTTATACGAGGTTGAACTGGCCGTGTGACAAAGCGGGCATAAGATGGACACGAGCACAAATTCGCGGGTGAATTTAATAACGCGGAACGTTGTTAACTAATTGATCCATATAGGCTAGGCGCACTGTCGTTTTTTGAGAAAATTAAAGGCTTAAAGTGCGGCCTTATAGTGTGTGTTTTGTCTTCCTGTGTTCTCCGAGGCTAGCTGCTTTCAGACATGCTTTCTGCACATTTACTCCAGGACCATAATATGATGGAATACTTCTATAGCTAAAATTAAAATACTTGAAGTCTAAAGAAATGCACGGTAGCCTACTAGATGTCCCCGATAGCCAGGCTACTATTCATCTTCCTGATCAGTGCATCAGAATACATGCAGGCCAGGAAAACGTAACAAACAACCCCATGAATCTCTTAATAGCAACACAAATACGTGTTTTTTTCCTGCGGGACGGGAGAACACACAAAATCAATGCATTTTCTAGTATTGTGTGGAATTAAATTCTCCGAGTTTTGCGGGTGCGGGCGGAGTGGACATACATATTGCGGGAGCGGGCGGGAGTGTAATGCATACGTTGCGGGAGCGGGGGATTGGTCAGAAATGCGGCGGGTGCGGGCGGAGCGGGATGAAGAAAACAGTCCCGCGCAGGTCTCTACTGTATAAATGAAAATGAATATTTCAAAAGTATATTTTACTTACACTATTGTATAGGAAAATGAATTACAATAGTTTTGTCCATTTGCAAGAATTAAGAATTTCTTCATTTGCAAGAAATAAACCCTTGAGTTTTTATTTTGGAGAAAACACCAGATCACCATGCTCACGCAGCACAAACAGAATGGCTATATAGGCTACTTAATTACAGTTGTGTGCTGTTTTATAAAGGCACAATGTCATATCACGGTTTCGGTGTTGGGAAAGGGAGAAGAGAGTTCGGCAGAAGGCAGATTCGAACTGGGTTCGAACGCTGCTTTCAAGCACCTCACGCCCTCGCCCTACGCCACTGTAGATATTTAGTGAAATGTATCTTTTTTGCTTAAAAGACAGGCACGTAGTGCAAATGTACACTCTCAACTCATGTTCAAATTCATAGGCAGCGCAGCGTCTCTCTATGCATCGCAAAAGCCAGTGTTGACAGTTTGTTTAATATAAAGTGGGAGATTACCAGATACAGTATTTTGCTCGTGTCTTGCGCCCTGGGTGTTGTAGGCAACTGTATCACGTGCCGTCTGAACTGACGCGTAATGCGATCTGTCACATTTAAAAGCGTCAAAGCGGTCCATATCAAGAGTAAACTTCTCTGTCTACGTCTGTCGGTGTCAGTGTCATCTTTTTCCGCAATTTTTCTCTGCGTCCAATCAGTAGTTAAGAGCCTGAACTTGCTTATCCCCTTACCTGTCACCCCCCTTTTTGATAATTTACATTAAAATGCACTATACAAACTTAAATGGTTGTAATTCAAGAATGCTTTGGAATATATACACAAGTTTGGTCTTGTTTTAAAGAAGACACTCAGCAGATTATTACTGAAGTGAAAGCACTTGAAAAATTAAAGTATGAAAAAGTTATGGAAGTTATAATTTACAGTAAATCAAATATTATTTATTAATATATTTTTTCAATATAAAATAAATATTTTACAAAATATTTTTACAATAAAATTACTATAAAATGAAAGCTATATATCTAAACAAGTTGTGTTCCAAATTTAAAGTTGATATCACAAATTTTGAAGTTCCCATGAGATTTTGTTTAGGCGTTAGTACCAAAAATAGCCACCGGGTGCCATTGCATTCCATTGAATTTAATTGTATGCATTCTGCCATAACAAATTAATAAATTTCTATCCAAATATCACTTCTGTCACTAAATATGGAACCTTGAGACTCAGACCTTTCTGACAATATGTGTTTTGTCAAGATTAGAAAAGGTTTTGATAATAAATTATGAAAGATGATGCCCAAAAGGGGAGGGGCCTAATACAAAAATATCGTTTCTATGGTAACGCAACGTCCAATTTCAAAACGGTTTTTACAGGATGAATTCTGAGTTCGTAAGCTTTCAAATGATACCTAATTTATGATAACTACTAAAATATGTGATATAATAAAAAGGCGATAAAAAATAATATTATATTTTAGAGGATAATATATACATATTATAATTTTTAGAGAATAATATTATACTATAATTTTTTTTATTGAAAAATATTAGATTATTTGTTTTATTATTAACTTTTAGCATAAAAACAGAATTTGCAATGATTAAAAGTCAATCAATTGGCTTTTTGTGACAAAGGTCAGAATTGTGACAAAGGTCTGTTATGAGGCAGATTTTTTTAGAGGTGCACTCTTGTCAAAAATTTATCGGTTACTCTTCCTTCATAATTTGTAGCAAAAAACAGCAGTCAAATATCTATTTAGGAGTCTTAGACCTTTCCAACGATATATAGTTTGTCATAATTAGATTAGGATTTAATAGTAAATATCAGCTGCGGCAGTCGACTCGGGCCCAAGCCGGTGGCACCGCAACCCCGGTGCCTTTAGTTACCTAAAGGCACCGGGGTGGCGGCACCGCCCGCCTTGGCCCTTCATCGCTGCTCGCAGCTATATTATATACACACACACACACACACACACATATATAGCCGGTGGCACCGCCACCCCATGGTGCCTTTAGGGTTATTGTGCACAAACGGGAACACTGCTTTGACTGTCGAAAGAAGTGTGCCGTAGAGCTTGCAACAGTGTGGGCTCTGCAAAAGTGCGCATCGAGGGCACATATCAACCAAAATGTATGCGTGAGCAACCTTCTAAAACCTAAAATGAAAAATGAGACACCCTATAGACAGTCATGGATTTAACGGACACATTACATAAGTACACAACACTGAAAATTCATATGAAGTGTGCCATTTGGGACAGGGCGATCGTGAACACAGTTCAATGTTCCCTCTAATTTTTTTTCTATTTTTTCACTACTTGAGCAAAAATATTCTTTATACTTAACCTGTACATCATATGTAGAAACACAATGGTTTCAACATTCAGTTGTAACTTTTAACTTGAATGTGCCATTTATATTTTATTTGACCTTTAATGTAACGTATTGGTATTAAATCATATTTGTGAAAAACAAGCTGTTAATTAAGAAGTCACTAAATGAAGCACATTTTAGGTTATCTGATATTTTTTTTCCAGTGCTGTTAACTGTACAGTCTTTACCAATAAATACTATGAAAAATAATTAACAAAATCTTTTGCAGGACAGTTCAATTCTTTACAATAAAAGAATATAGTAAGAAAGAAAAGTAAGCTGTTACACTGAGATGGTTTGGGAAAACCATAAAGTGTTTTTGTACAGTCAATGAATTGTGTACAGGAAGCATTAAACCATCAAAGTTAAATGATTGTTGCTTATAAATTTCAAATATTTTCTTTAGCAAGGGGTTTCAAACTTTTTAATGGCAATGAGCCCTAAACAACCCTTGTGAGGTTCTTTATTTAGCCTTAAAATATTCAGCTTCAAATATTACTAGCTTCAAGTTGTGCACATATTATATTATTACACACACACACACACACACACACACAATCACAGACATCAGCACCCCCTTCTCACTCTAACTGACACATCCCCTCCCCCACAGACACAGAGGTGCCTAGAGAGAGGGAGAGAAGGAAGAGAGATTAATCCAACACATCCACACTTAACCCAAAATATCTGACTTCCTTTTGTTCTGACCTATTGACTGTAAATTAGAAAGTTGCCCGGCTTGATACGAACAATTTACCTACCGGGTTTTATGATTGCAGGGCAAACTATGAATCTAACCCTCTCACTTTTGTCAAAAGGTGGCGCTACTTACCCCTGCACCACGCCCGTTTCTGAAACTTTGCACATGTCTACTGGCTAATAAATGTGATGTGTCTGTCAAGTTTCATGCAATTTCAAGCATGCTAAGAGTCTCAAAAGCATCCTAAAAGAATGGTAAAGTTTGATGCGTTACCACGGCAACAGTTTCAAAGATATTAAGAATCCATTGACAGGTCTACATCTGCCATGTATTTACATTGTACAGATGAAGTTTGAAGCAAATCGGGTTAAAATAAGAGGGTGATTTCAAAGCATTTTCAAAGTGACACACTTCCTGCTGCCAGTTGGTGGCGCTATAACTTTGACTCACAATAGTTACATCCATGTGATCGTCCTCTTACAACGAACACACTGCTGAAGTTTCATCAAGATCAGTTTATGTATGCTGAAGTTATGACACACTTCCTGTTTCATGTTTCTCGCCATAATTTCATTTTCTCGCCACGGCTAAACCGTTCGAGATATCAAAAATCCCCTCGCAAACTTTCATCCTCAATGTCTTGTCTTCACGCTGACCGAGTTTCATCGAATTTGGATAAGAGCTCTAGGAGGAGTATTTAAAATTCCATTGCAAGTGTTTTACAAACAACCCTAAATAGCCGACTTCCTGTTGTGCTGGGGTAAAAAGTAAAAGTGCAAAGTATATATGAAACAATGAGATCAACATGTGTACCGAGTTTCATATTATTACTTACAAGCGTGTTTGATTTATGGACCAAGTGTTCGGACCCCATTCCAGGGGGGCGCTGTGAGCCCCCCTGCCACGCCCGGGTACCAGCTTCAGCCCGGCTCTGATGGCCGCGGGTTCTGACATATGTGCAAAGTTTCAAGAGTTTCGAGCATATTAAGGGCCCCAAAAGTGCCCAAATAGTCGTAAGAAAAATAATAGAAAAATATAGCTGCGAGCAGCGAATTGCGCGGCCCAAGCCGGTGGCACCGCAACCCCGGTGCCTAAAGGCACCGGGATGGCAGGTACCGCCGGCTTTGACCCTCATCGCTGCTCGCAGCTATATTTATATATATATATATATATGCAACAGTGCAACAGTGTGGGCTCTGCAAAAGTGCGCATCGAGGGCACATATCAACCAAAATGTATGCGTGAGCAACCTTCTAAAACCTAAAATGAAAAATGAGACACCCTATAGACAGTCATGGATTTAACGGACACATTACATAAGTACACAACACTGAAAATTCATATGAAGTGTGCCATTTGGGACAGGGCGATCGTGAACACAGTTCAATGTTCCCTCTAATTTTTTTTCTATTTTTTCACTACTTGAGCAAAAATATTCTTTATACTTAACCTGTACATCATATGTAGAAACACAATGGTTTCAACATTCAGTTGTAACTTTTAACTTGAATGTGCCATTTATATTTTATTTGACCTTTAATGTAACGTATTGGTATTAAATCATATTTGTGAAAAACAAGCTGTTAATTAAGAAGTCACTAAATGAAGCACATTTTAGGTTATCTGATATTTTTTTCCAGTGCTGTTAACTGTACAGTCTTTACCAATAAATACTATGAAAAATAATTAACAAAATCTTTTGCAGGACAGTTCAATTCTTTACAATAAAAGAATATAGTAAGAAAGAAAAGTAAGCTGTTACACTGAGATGGTTTGGGAAAACCATAAAGTGTTTTTGTACAGTCAATGAATTGTGTACAGGAAGCATTAAACCATCAAAGTTAAATGATTGTTGCTTATAAATTTCAAATATTTTCTTTAGCAAGGGGTTTCAAACTTTTTAATGGCAATGAGCCCTAAACAACCCTTGTGAGGTTCTTTATTTAGCCTTAAAATATTCAGCTTCAAATATTACTAGCTTCAAGTTGTGCACATATTATATTATTACACACACACACACACACACACACACAATCACAGACATCAGCACCCCCTTCTCACTCTAACTGACACATCCCCCTCCCCCACAGACACAGAGGTGCCTAGAGAGAGGGAGAGAAGGAAGAGAGATTAATCCAACACATCCACACTTAACCCAAAATATCTGACTTCCTTTTGTTCTGACCTATTGACTGTAAATTAGAAAGTTGCCCGGCTTGATACGAACAATTTACCTACCGGGTTTTATGATTGCAGGGCAAACTATGAATCTAACCCTCTCACTTTTGTCAAAAGGTGGCGCTACTTACCCCTGCACCACGCCCGTTTCTGAAACTTTGCACATGTCTACTGGCTAATAAATGTGATGTGTTGAGTTAAGCAATACGTA
>JAQIUQ010000198.1:5000-167620 GCA_030378365.1 Hybognathus amarus
CAGCACCTGGTATTCCCAGGCGGTCTCCCATCCAGTACTAACCAGGCCCGACCCTGCTTAGCTTCCGAGATCAGACGAGTTCGGGCGTTCTCAAGGTGGTATGGCCGTAAGCGAAATCTGCTGCCAAAATTGGGCTATTTGAAGAAAAAAAATAAGAGACTCTTTCAGGCTTTTTTGAAGAAACTCAGAGACTTTTTCAGGCATTTTGAGGGAAAAAAGAGACAATCTTGGATTTTTTCAACATTTCATTGACTCTTTTTTTTTTTTTTTTTTTTTTTTACAATAAAGCTTACAGCACCTGGTATTCCCAGGCGGTCTCCCATCCAAGTACTAACCAGGCCCGACCCTGCTTAGCTTCCGAGATCAGACGAGTTCGGGCGTTCTCAAGGTGGTATGGCCGTAAGCGAAATCTGCTGCCAAAATTGGGCTATTTGAAGAAAAAAAATAAGAGACTCTTTCAGGCTTTTTTGAAGAAACTCAGAGACTTTTTCAGGCATTTTGAGGGAAAAAAGAGACAATCTTGGATTTTTTCAACATTTCATTGACTCTTTTTTTTTTTTTTTTTACAATAAAGCTTACAGCACCTGGTATTCCCAGGCGGTCTCCCATCCAAGTACTAACCAGGCCCGACCCTGCTTAGCTTCCGAGATCAGACGAGTTCGGGCGTTCTCAAGGTGGTATGGCCGTAAGCGAAATCTGCTGCCAAAATTGGGCTATTTGAAGAAAAAAAATAAGAGACTCTTTCAGGCTTTTTTGAAGAAACTCAGAGACTTTTTCAGGCATTTTGAGGGAAAAAAGAGACAATCTTGGATTTTTTCAACATTTCATTGACTCTTTTTTTTTTTTTTTTTACAATAAAGCTTACAGCACCTGGTATTCCCAGGCGGTCTCCCATCCAAGTACTAACCAGGCCCGACCCTGCTTAGCTTCCGAGATCAGACGAGTTCGGGCGTTCTCAAGGTGGTATGGCCGTAAGCGAAATCTGCTGCCAAAATTGGGCTATTTGAAGAAAAAAAATAAGAGACTCTTTCAGGCTTTTTTGAAGAAACTCAGAGACTTTTTCAGGCATTTTGAGGGAAAAAAGAGACAATCTTGGATTTTTTCAACATTTCATTGACTCTTTTTTTTTTTTTTTTTTTTTACAATAAAGCTTACAGCACCTGGTATTCCCAGGCGGTCTCCCATCCAAGTACTAACCAGGCCCGACCCTGCTTAGCTTCCGAGATCAGACGAGTTCGGGCGTTCTCAAGGTGGTATGGCCGTAAGCGAAATCTGCTGCCAAAATTGGGCTATTTGAAGAAAAAAAATAAGAGACTCTTTCAGGCTTTTTTGAAGAAACTCAGAGACTTTTTCAGGCATTTTGAGGGAAAAAAGAGACAATCTTGGATTTTTTCAACATTTCATTGACTCTTTTTTTTTTTTTTTTTTTACAATAAAGCTTACAGCACCTGGTATTCCCAGGCGGTCTCCCATCCAAGCACTAACCAGGCCCGACCCTGCTTAGCTTCCGAGATCAGACGAGTTCGGGCGTTCTCAAGGTGGTATGGCCGTAAGCGAAATCTGCTGCCAAAATTGGGCTATTTGAAGAAAAAAAATAAGAGACTCTTTCAGGCTTTTTTGAAGAAACTCAGAGACTTTTTCAGGCATTTTGAGGGAAAAAAGAGACAATCTTGGATTTTTTCAACATTTCATTGACTCTTTTTTTTTTTTTTTTTTTTTTTACAATAAAGCTTACAGCACCTGGTATTCCCAGGCGGTCTCCCATCCAAGTACTAACCAGGCCCGACCCTGCTTAGCTTCCGAGATCAGACGAGTTCGGGCGTTCTCAAGGTGGTATGGCCGTAAGCGAAATCTGCTGCCAAAATTGGGCTATTTGAAGAAAAAAAATAAGAGACTCTTTCAGGCTTTTTTGAAGAAACTCAGAGACTTTTTCAGGCATTTTGAGGGAAAAAAGAGACAATCTTGGATTTTTTCAACATTTCATTGACTCTTTTTTTTTTTTTTTTTTTACAATAAAGCTTACAGCACCTGGTATTCCCAGGCGGTCTCCCATCCAAGTACTAACCAGGCCCGACCCTGCTTAGCTTCCGAGATCAGACGAGTTCGGGCGTTCTCAAGGTGGTATGGCCGTAAGCGAAATCTGCTGCCAAAATTGGGCTATTTGAAGAAAAAAAATAAGAGACTCTTTCAGGCTTTTTTGAAGAAACTCAGAGACTTTTTCAGGCATTTTGAGGGAAAAAAGAGACAATCTTGGATTTTTTCAACATTTCATTGACTCTTTTTTTTTTTTTTTACAATAAAGCTTACAGCACCTGGTATTCCCAGGCGGTCTCCCATCCAAGTACTAACCAGGCCCGACCCTGCTTAGCTTCCGAGATCAGACGAGTTCGGGCGTTCTCAAGGTGGTATGGCCGTAAGCGAAATCTGCTGCCAAAATTGGGCTATTTGAAGAAAAAAAATAAGAGACTCTTTCAGGCTTTTTTGAAGAAACTCAGAGACTTTTTCAGGCATTTTGAGGGAAAAAAGAGACAATCTTGGATTTTTTCAACATTTCATTGACTCTTTTTTTTTTTTTTTTTTTTACAATAAAGCTTACAGCACCTGGTATTCCCAGGCGGTCTCCCATCCAAGTACTAACCAGGCCCGACCCTGCTTAGCTTCCGAGATCAGACGAGTTCGGGCGTTCTCAAGGTGGTATGGCCGTAAGCGAAATCTGCTGCCAAAATTGGGCTATTTGAAGAAAAAAAATAAGAGACTCTTTCAGGCTTTTTTGAAGAAACTCAGAGACTTTTTCAGGCATTTTGAGGGAAAAAAGAGACAATCTTGGATTTTTTCAACATTTCATTGACTCTTTTTTTTTTTTTTTTTTTACAATAAAGCTTACAGCACCTGGTATTCCCAGGCGGTCTCCCATCCAAGTACTAACCAGGCCCGACCCTGCTTAGCTTCCGAGATCAGACGAGTTCGGGCGTTCTCAAGGTGGTATGGCCGTAAGCGAAATCTGCTGCCAAAATTGGGCTATTTGAAGAGAAAAAAATAAGAGACTCTTTCAGGCTTTTTTGAAGAAACTCAGAGACTTTTTCAGGCATTTTGAGGGAAAAAAGAGACAATCTTGGATTTTTTCAACATTTCATTGACTCTTTTTTTTTTTTTTTTTACAATAAAGCTTACAGCACCTGGTATTCCCAGGCGGTCTCCCATCCAAGTACTAACCAGGCCCGACCCTGCTTAGCTTCCGAGATCAGACGAGTTCGGGCGTTCTCAAGGTGGTATGGCCGTAAGCGAAATCTGCTGCCAAAATTGGGCTATTTGAAGAAAAAAAAATAAGAGACTCTTTCAGGCTTTTTTGAAGAAACTCAGAGACTTTTTCAGGCATTTTGAGGGAAAAAAGAGACAATCTTGGATTTTTTCAACATTTCATTGACTCTTTTTTTTTTTTTTTTTTTTACAATAAAGCTTACAGCACCTGGTATTCCCAGGCGGTCTCCCATCCAAGTACTAACCAGGCCCGACCCTGCTTAGCTTCCGAGATCAGACGAGTTCGGGCGTTCTCAAGGTGGTATGGCCGTAAGCGAAATCTGCTGCCAAAATTGGGCTATTTGAAGAAAAAAAATAAGAGACTCTTTCAGGCTTTTTTGAAGAAACTCAGAGACTTTTTCAGGCATTTTGAGGGAAAAAAGAGACAATCTTGGATTTTTTCAACATTTCATTGACTCTTTTTTTTTTTTTTACAATAAAGCTTACAGCACCTGGTATTCCCAGGCGGTCTCCCATCCAAGTACTAACCAGGCCCGACCCTGCTTAGCTTCCGAGATCAGACGAGTTCGGGCGTTCTCAAGGTGGTATGGCCGTAAGCGAAATCTGCTGCCAAAATTGGGCTATTTGAAGAAAAAAAATAAGAGACTCTTTCAGGCTTTTTTGAAGAAACTCAGAGACTTTTTCAGGCATTTTGAGGGAAAAAAGAGACAATCTTGGATTTTTTCAACATTTCATTGACTCTTTTTTTTTTTTTTTTTTTTACAATAAAGCTTACAGCACCTGGTATTCCCAGGCGGTCTCCCATCCAAGTACTAACCAGGCCCGACCCTGCTTAGCTTCCGAGATCAGACGAGTTCGGGCGTTCTCAAGGTGGTATGGCCGTAAGCGAAATCTGCTGCCAAAATTGGGCTATTTGAAGAAAAAAAATAAGAGACTCTTTCAGGCTTTTTTGAAGAAACTCAGAGACTTTTTCAGGCATTTTGAGGGAAAAAAGAGACAATCTTGGATTTTTTCAACATTTCATTGACTCTTTTTTTTTTTTTTTTACAATAAAGCTTACAGCACCTGGTATTCCCAGGCGGTCTCCCATCCAAGTACTAACCAGGCCCGACCCTGCTTAGCTTCCGAGATCAGACCGAGTTCGGGCGTTCTCAAGGTGGTATGGCCGTAAGCGAAATCTGCTGCCAAAATTGGGCTATTTGAAGAAAAAAAATAAGAGACTCTTTCAGGCTTTTTTGAAGAAACTCAGAGACTTTTTCAGGCATTTTGAGGGAAAAAAGAGACAATCTTGGATTTTTTCAACATTTCATTGACTCTTTTTTTTTTTTTTTTCTACAATAAAGCTACAGCACCTGGTATTCCCAGGCGGTCTCCCATCCAAGTACTAACCAGGCCCGACCCTGCTTAGCTTCCGAGATCAGACGAGTTCGGGCGTTCTCAAGGTGGTATGGCCGTAAGCGAAATCTGCTGCCAAAATTGGGCTATTTGAAGAAAAAAAATAAGAGACTCTTTCAGGCTTTTTTGAAGAAACTCAGAGACTTTTTCAGGCATTTTGAGGGAAAAAAGAGACAATCTTGGATTTTTTCAACATTTCATTGACTCTTTTTTTTTTTTTTTTTTACAATAAAGCTTACAGCACCTGGTATTCCCAGGCGGTCTCCCATCCAAGTACTAACCAGGCCCGACCCTGCTTAGCTTCCGAGATCAGACGAGTTCGGGCGTTCTCAAGGTGGTATGGCCGTAAGCGAAATCTGCTGCCAAAATTGGGCTATTTGAAGAAAAAAAATAAGAGACTCTTTCAGGCTTTTTTGAAGAAACTCAGAGACTTTTTCAGGCATTTTGAGGGAAAAAAGAGACAATCTTGGATTTTTTCAACATTTCATTGACTCTTTTTTTTTTTTTTTTTTTTACAATAAAGCTTACAGCACCTGGTATTCCCAGGCGGTCTCCCATCCAAGTACTAACCAGGCCCGACCCTGCTTAGCTTCCGAGATCAGACGAGTTCGGGCGTTCTCAAGGTGGTATGGCCGTAAGCGAAATCTGCTGCCAAAATTGGGCTATTTGAAGAAAAAAAATAAGAGACTCTTTCAGGCTTTTTTGAAGAAACTCAGAGACTTTTTCAGGCATTTTGAGGGAAAAAAGAGACAATCTTGGATTTTTTCAACATTTCATTGACTCTTTTTTTTTTTTTTTTTTTACAATAAAGCTTACAGCACCTGGTATTCCCAGGCGGTCTCCCATCCAAGTACTAACCAGGCCCGACCCTGCTTAGCTTCCGAGATCAGACGAGTTCGGGCGTTCTCAAGGTGGTATGGCCGTAAGCGAAATCTGCTGCCAAAATTGGGCTATTTGAAGAAAAAAAATAAGAGACTCTTTCAGGCTTTTTTGAAGAAACTCAGAGACTTTTTCAGGCATTTTGAGGGAAAAAAGAGACAATCTTGGATTTTTTCAACATTTCATTGACTCTTTTTTTTTTTTTTTACAATAAAGCTTACAGCACCTGGTATTCCCAGGCGGTCTCCCATCCAAGTACTAACCAGGCCCGACCCTGCTTAGCTTCCGAGATCAGACGAGTTCGGGCGTTCTCAAGGTGGTATGGCCGTAAGCGAAATCTGCTGCCAAAATTGGGCTATTTGAAGAAAAAAAATAAGAGACTCTTTCAGGCTTTTTTGAAGAAACTCAGAGACTTTTTCAGGCATTTTGAGGGAAAAAAGAGACAATCTTGGATTTTTTCAACATTTCATTGACTCTTTTTTTTTTTTTTTTTACAATAAAGCTTACAGCACCTGGTATTCCCAGGCGGTCTCCCATCCAAGTACTAACCAGGCCCGACCCCTGCTTAGCTTCCGAGATCAGCGAGTTCGGGCGTTCTTTTTTTTTTTTTTTTTTTTTATTGGAAAATTTGTATCACAAAACATTTAAAATCATTTTTCCACATAAAAATTCTCTTAAATTAAAGCATTTTTGTAAAGCCATTGAAAAACATCTTCCCTATACAGAAAATATTTTCATTTCACACACAAGAAAAAATAAAAAAATAAAATATCATCTTTTAACAAATAAATTATTCATTCCATGGCATTTCCACATTAAAGTCATTAAATACTGAGTAAATCTTGAGGCGGACAGACCCTAGCAGGCAAAAATCATCTCTCTTTTTGTTCCTGTTTAAAATAGTAATACAAACATTCCATATATTTTTCCAAACGCCTTTTAAACACTCATCCATACATCCAATACTTTTTTTTCCTGTTTTGCAACAACCCTCCTTTCCCATATAGCACTTTTCATACAACATTACAAACAGATTGATCATCTTTCCATTTTTAATGCTTTTGTCACACCCTACCACTGATAATCTTATCCTTTCTGTATCTCCTTGCTCCCCTTCTAATTTTCCAATAATACTCTTACATTTTCCTTTAAAGACTTTTAAAGCTTTACAGTATAAAAAAAGATGTAAAAAACTTTCATATTCCTCATCTGCATACTTTACATGTCGCACTTTGTTCAATTCCAATTTTCTTTAACATTGTATCAGTAAAAATCACTCTATGTCTAATAAAAACTCCAAATTTCCTAGTTTTGTTTCAATAATTTTCCCTTTCATATTGTTCCAGATATTTTCTACTTTCAAACCTTCAAATGTCTTTTGCCAAAACTCATTTATGATTGGTTTCTTGAAAACAGCATCTCTAAAAAAAGCATAAAACATTTTTCAATGTGCATTCTTTAAAAAGCCAATTTTTCTCTCCCAGTATTACTTTTACATCCTTTTCATTTTTCTCCTCTTCCATATTTTCAATTTGTATTATCCATTGCTTAGGTATTGCATGTTTTATAATATCATACTTATTTTTTAATTCTTGTCTGCTGAACTCCTCTTTTGCTTCCTCCATGGCATCAACTATGTACTGTATCGGTAAAAAACCTTCTTTATATTCATATAAAACATCTCTCACTTTAACTATTCCAACTTCCAACCATTTTCTAAAATAAATTTCCTTCCCTTGGTTTAAAATGCCAGTATTTAGGAATAAAGGCTGATTTAAAACGCTTTCTCTTCCTTGTAAATTGTACCTTACATTTAAAAAAATTTTCCCAAGCACTTAAAACCTCTTTATAAAATTTTGGTAACCCCACTGTCATCCACTCTTTTGTTCTCATCCATAAAATATTATCCCCCAGATTAAAATTCCCACATTTGTTTAAAAAATATTCCATTGTTGTTTTCCATTCTACTTTATTATTTTCGTCCAGATACTTTCCGACCAATTTAACTCTTAGACTATGTTTCCTTTGTTCTACATCCATTAATCCCAAACCTCCTTTATCTACCACCCCAATTAAAGTATTATATGCAATTCTTGCTGGTTTGCCCTCCCATAAAAAAATCTAAAAAACATCTTTTCAACCTTTTTTCCACCCATACTGGCATTGATGTCACATATAAAAAAACCACAATTTCGATGACATTAAAACATTTAAATTAAAACCTTCCCCTTTAAATTAAGTGTCCTCAGTTTCCATAAGTTTGTTCTTCTTTCAATACCTCCCACTATTTCTTCCCACATGTTTTCTCTCACTTTGTCTTCGTCTTTCCCTATTAAAATCCCTAAAATCTTCATTTCTTTAACTTCCTTGAATTTGAAATTCTCTGTTAAGTTCACTGTCTCTCCAAATCTCATGTACACAGTTTTTTCTTCATTCACTTTTCCTCCTGACCCTTACAAAACCTCTGTACTATTTCCATTATTTTTTTAACACTTTTCTTCTCCTCTAACAATAAAAGTTGTGTCATCAGCATATTGAAATATTTTATTATCCTCTATGTGTTCTTCCACCTCTATTCCTTTTATCCTCTTTTCTTGTTTTATTGCTAGTCCTAGTGGTTCTGCCACCAATGAGTACAAAAGTGCTGATAAAGGACAACCTTGTCTTATTGAGCGCGTTATTCTAAAACATTCTGTTAAAAAACCATTACATTTTATTCTTGTCACCGCTCCCTTATATAAAATACGAACCCATTTAATAAAATTCTCCCCAAACCCAAAACTTTTTAAAACCTCAAATAGATACTTATGATCTACTCTGTCGAAAGCTTTTTCAAAGTCCAAACTGAATTATGTAACCCTCTTCTTTTTATCTCTCATGTATCTTATCGTGTCTTTTATACTCAGTATAGTATCCGCAATGTCTTTTTCTTTTACTCCATATGCCTGGTTTGTTGTGATTATCTTTGGCATAATCTCTTTCAATCTATTCGCTAAAATTTTTGCTAAAATCTTTAAGTCAGTATTAAGCATTGTGATAGGTCTATAGTTTTTTAGTTCTGTTTTTTCTCCCTTCTTCTTATATATAAGCTTCATCAAACCCATCCCCATTCTTACCATCATTTCACCTTTTTCAAAAATCTCTTCATATACATCCATTAAAATATTTGTTAAAAAATCTTTAAAAGTTATATAGAACTCACTTCCTAAACCATCAATCCCTGGACTTTTCCTTTTGTTCAAGTCATTTATAGCTCTTCCTATCTCTTCTTTACTTATTCTTCTATCACACTCTTCCCTCTCCTCTTCGCCTACTTTTGTTTTTATTAATTCCATTAGTTCCATTTTTTCTTCCTCCTTTACCTCTTCTGCACTAAAAAGCTTTTCAAAAAAATCTCTTGTTTCCTTTAAAATTCCCTCATTTGTTTCTGTTATCTCACCATTATCCTTTTTTAGCTCTTTTATCATTTCTGATCTTCCTTTTTTCTTTTCCAAATCAAAGAAAAATTTTGTACACTTTTCCCCTTCTACCAGATATTTTACTTTACTCCTCAACATTGCTCCTTTATATTTATTTTCTTCAATCTCTTTCAATTCTTCCTGTGTTTCTTTGATTTTCTGTACATCTTGTACTTCTTCATCTATTTGCTTCTCCAGTCTTTCTCTTATCTTTTTTTCTTTATTCTTCCTACATTTATGTTTTAACGTACAATACTTTATAGTATGTTTTTTCACTAAAAATTTTACATTCTCCCACCAAATTCTTTTGTCTTCTACATACATTACATTTTCTTTTTTCTCTTTCAATCATCTCTTTTATTGCTAGAACATACTGTTCATCTTTTAAAATGCCTGTATTTAAAACCCATACACCCGGCCCTCTTTTCTCTGTATCCCAATCCAACTGTGCATAAAACGCCTTGTGGTCACTCAAACTTGTTACTTCATACCTTAACTTATCTATAAAACCTTCTATATTCCTTGTACATAAAATCATATCTATCCTTGTTTGACACATAAAATTCCCTACAATTTGTCTTCTTGAAAATTCCCTTTTCTTTTCATGTCTTTCCCTCCACACATCTATCATATTGTTCTCCTCCATTAATGATTTTAACTCTTTTCTTCCCGTGTCCCTTTTAAAAACCATACCATCTGCCATATCTTTTTTGCTAAAAACAGTGTTAAAATCTCCCATCATAATAATATCTTTATAATTCCTTAAAAACTCTTGACCATGTTGAAATATTCTCTTTTTTCCTTTTCTTCATTTGGTGCATGTATGTTAACCAACAACATTTCCTTCTCCTCATAAGTAATTTCCACTGCCATACATTTTCCAACTTTGTCTTTATATATTTCTTTACCATTTATTCCACTATTTTCTTTTATTAGAATAGCCACCCCTCTGCCATATCTTCCATACTCCATTATTATACCAAAATTCTCCTTTCCAATTGTTTCTCATTTCATTTATACACCCCTCTCTCCAGTTTGTTTCCTGTAGTAAAATTATATCCTCTTGTTTACACATTTCTTTTACTTTATCAAATTTTTTGATATTTAAAAGACCTCTTGCATTAAAAGTCACAAGCCTTAAAACCATGAAGCAAAGAAAGACATACACGCAACTGTTCATTTATCATTCCGTCTCCCCCATGTCCTTTAGCAGTTCGTACCTATTCACGCTTCTCAAAGTGTCCTCATTAACAAATCTTTTCCTTTGCGGCCGCCAAACATGGTTTTACCTTAATTGATCTCCTTCTCTTCATTTGTTTCTCTGTTTGGTCTTCTTCTTCGTCACTCTCAGAGGCCCTTTCATCCTTTTCACTTTTCGACTGTTCCCCATTATCCATTGAAGATCCACCAATCCCAGGCATGTCTATTTGCATTTCTTCTTGATGCTCTTGTTGTTCTTGTTCTTCTTGAAAGTTGCATTGTCTTCTGGGTTCTCCTTCATCCTTTTTCTGCTGTTACGTCTTGTGTTATCGTTGTTCCTTCCTCCTGTTCCTTTTCGTTGTCTCCCTCATGCACCTGCCTGCCTACTCCTTCTTCCTCTTCCTCCTCGTTTCTCATCCCGCATACACATTTGTTGGTCATCTGCTTGCAATCCGGGCACCTCACTGCTTTACAGTCCCTCGCAAAGTGACCCATCTCGCAGCACTTGTAACATTTGTTATCCGGACAGTCCTTCACAATGTGGTCCGGGCTCATGCACAGCCTGCAGGTCTTCACCTGATTGCTGTGCATCACCCGAAAATACTGTGGTCCTTCTTCCGTTCTCAAACTTAGTGCTGTATGGTAGTGAGATCACTTCTTTGGGGAATCTGGTTTTAACAAACCTCGTTCCATCCTCGATGCTTGTGCCCGGATAAACTCGCCTTCTTATTTTAGAGAGGGGAAAAGTCCCCCATCCCTCCAATTTCTTTAAAATGTCCTCATCGTCCAAATAAGCAGGCAGGTGCATTAAAGAAACCACATAATCTCTATTTTTCAGTTTTTGTACCTCACAGTTTTTTCCTTTGATAATTAGTCCATCCATCAGTTTCTCCGTGTCTTCTTCTTTTTCCAACGTCACCTCATAGTTACTCCATTTTGTTTAGGTTGGAACTGCCAAGATTTTCCCAACTCCTATTTTCTCTGTCACTGCTTTAATAATATCATCCGCCTTTGCACCTCTCATCTTGTTAAGTCCACTGTAACTGTTGCTTCCTTTGCGTCACACTCTTTTCATGTTTTCTTTCCTTGCTCTCTTTATCCTTTCCATGTCCATCTCGTCGTCGTTGTTCCAGTCCAGTTTCATTGCCAGTTGATGTTCCTCCTGCCATTGCTGTGGTCGATGCCGTTAGTCCATCCATTTTAAACAAAAGAAACGCTTAAACACCCCCCCAAACAGCAAAAGCTGTTGGGAGGAAAACTCAAAACAAACTATATAAACAAAAACACTGTATTTAAAGACAAAACAAGAAACAAATAAAAAACGAAAAATGGTGAGCCTGTCTCACCTACTACAAACTTCAAACTGCCAACTCACTTCCTGTCTGCTCACTAGCTCTCTCTAGCGTTCTCAAGGTGGGATGGCCGTCAGCGAAATCTGCTGCCAAAATTGGGCTATTTGAAGAAAAAAAATAAGAGAGACTCTTTCAGGCTTTTTTGAAGAAACTCAGAGACTTTTTCAGGCATTTTGAGGGAAAAGAGACAATCTTGAATTTTTTCAACATTTCATTGACTCTTTTTTTTTTTTTTTTTTTTTTTTTTTTACAATAAAGCTTACAGCACCTGGTATTCCCAGGCGGTCTCCCATCCAAGTACTAACCAGGCCGACCCTGCTTAGCTTCCGAGATCAGACGAGTTCGGGCGTTCTCAAGGTGGTATGGCCGTAAGCGAAATCTGCTGCCAAAATTGGGCTATTTGAAGAAAAAAATAAGAGACTCTTTCAGGCTTTTTTGAAGAAACTCAGAGACTTTTTCAGGCATTTTGAGGGAAAAAAGAGACAATCTTGGATTTTTTCAACATTTCATTGACTTTTTTTTTTTTTTTTTTTTTTTACAATAAAGCTTACAGCACCTGGTATTCCCCAGGCGGTCTCCCATCCAAGTACTGAACCAGGCCCGACCCTGCTTAGCTTCCGAGATCAGACGAGTTCGGGCGTTCTCAAGGTGGTATGGCCGTAAGTCGAAATTTGCTGCCAAAATTGGGCTATTTGAAGAAAAAAATAAGAGACTCTTTCAGGCTTTTTTGAAGAAACTCGAGAGACTTTTTCAGGCATTTTGAGGAAAAAAGAGACAATCTTGGATTTTTTCAACATTTCATTGACTTTTTTTTTTTTTTTTTTTTACAATAAAGCTTACAGCACCTGGTATTCCCAGGCGGTCTCCCATCCAAGTACTAACCAGGCCCGACCCTGCTTAGCTTCCGAGATCAGGCGAGTTCGGGCGTTCTCAAGGTGGTATGGCCGTAAGCGAAATCTGCTGCCAAAACTTGGGCTATTTGAAGAAAAAAAAAATAAGAGACTCTTTCAGGCTTTCTTTGAAGAAACTCAGAGACTTTTTCAGGCATTTTGAGGGAAAAAAGAGACAATCTTGGATTTTTTCAACATTTCATCGACTTTTTTTTTTTCTCTTTTTTTTTTTTTTTTTTACAATAAAGCTTACCAGCACCTGGTATTCCCAGGCGGTCTCCCATCCAAGCACCAACCAGGCCCGACCCCTGCTCAGCAGCTTCCGAGATCAGACGAGTTCGGGCGTTCTCAAGGTGGTATGGCCGTGAGCGAAATCTGCTGCCAAAATTGGGCTATTTGAAGAAAAAAAATAAGAGACTCTTTCAGGCTTTTTTGAAGAAACTCAGAGACTTTTTCAGGCATTTTGAGGGAAAAAAGAGACAATCTTGGATTTTTTCAACATTTCATTGACTCTTTTTTTTTTTTTTTTTTTTTACAATAAAGCTTACAGCACCTGGTATTCCCAGGCGGTCTCCCATCCAAGTACTAACCAGGCCCGACCCTGCTTAGCTTCCGGATGAGACGGGTTCGGGCGCTTCTCAAGGTGGTATGGCCGTAAGCGAAATCTGCTGCCAAAATTGGGCTATTTGAAGAAAAAATACGAGAGACTCTTTCAGGCTTTTTTGAAGAAACTCAGAGACTTTTTCAGGCATTTTGAGGGAAAAAGAGAGACAATCTTGGATTTTTTCAACATTTTCATTGATTCTTTTCTTCTTTTTTTTTTTTTTTTTCTTTCTCTTTTTACAATAAAGCTGCACAGACACCTGGCATCCCAGGCGAGTCTCCGATTCACAAGTACTGAACCAGGCCGGACCCTGCTGCAGCTTCCGAGACCAGACGAGTTTCGGGTCGCTCTCAAGGTGGTATGGCCGCAAGTCGAAATCTGCTGCCAAAAATTGGGCTGCTCTGAAGAAAAAAATAGAGAGTACTCTTTCAGGCTTTTTTGAAGAAACTCAGAGAACTTTTTCAGGTATTTTGAGGGAAAAAGAGACAATCTGGATTCTCTCAACATTTCATTGACTTTTTTTTTTTTTTTTTTTTTTACAGAAAGCCAGAGCACCCTGTATTCCCAGGCGGTCTCCCATCGAAGCACTAGGAAACCAGGCTTTGACCCTGCTTAGCTTCCGAGATCAGACGAGTTCGGGCGTTCTCAAGGTGGTATGGCCGTAAGCGAAATCTGCTGCCAAAATTGGGCTATTTGAAGAAAAAAAATAAGAGACTCTTTCAGGCTTTTTTGAAGAAACTCAGAGACTTTTCAGGCATTTTGAGGAAAAAAGAGACAATCTTGGATTTTTTCAACATTTCATTGACTCTTTTTTTTTTTTTTTTTTTTACAGATAAAGCTTACAGCACCTGGGATTCCCAGGCGGTCTCCCATCCAAGTACTCAACCAGGCTCGACCCCTGCTTAGCTTCCGAGATTAGACGAGTTCGGGCGTTGGAAGGTGGTATGGCCGCAGCGAAATCTGCTGCCAAAACTTGGCTATTTTAAGAAAAAAAAAATAAGAGACTCTTTCAGGCTCTTCTGAAAGAAACTTCAGTAGACTTTTTCGAGGCATTTTCTTGAGGGGAAAAAAAGAGACAATCTTGGATTTTTTCAACATTTTCATTGACTTTTTTTTTTTTTTTTTTTTTTTTTACAATAAAGCTTACAGCACCTGGTATTCCCAGGCGATTCTGCATTCAAGGTCTAACCAGGCCCGACCCTGCTTAGCTTCCGAGATCGGCGAGTTTGGACGTTCTCGAGGTGGTATGGCCGTACACGAAATCTGCTGCCAAAATTGAGCTATTTGAAGAAAAAAATAAAGACTCTTCAGGCTTTTCTGAAGAAACTTAGAGAATTTTTCAGGCATTTTGAGGGAAAAAAGAGACAATCTTCGAATTTCTTCAACATTTCATTGACTCTTTTTTTTTTTTTTTACAATAAAGCTTACAGCACCTGGTCGTTCCAGCGGTCTGCATCCAAGTACTAACCAGGCCCGAACCCTGCTTAGCTTCCGAGATCGGGACGGTTCGAGACGGACTTTCTCAAGGTGGTATGGCCGTGAGCGAAATCTGCTGCCAAACTCGGGCTTTTTAGAAGAAAAAAAATAAGAGACTCTTTTTCAGGCTTTTTTGAAGAAACTCAGAGACTTTTTCAGGCATTTTGAGGGAAAAAAGAGACAATCTTGGATTTTTTCAACATTTCATTGACTCTTTTTTTTTTTTTTTTTTTACAATAAAGCTTACAGCACCTGGTATTCCCAGGCGGTCTCCCATCCAAGTACTAACCAGGCCCGACCCTGCTTAGCTTCCGAGATCAGACGAGTTCGGGCGTTCTCAAGGTGGTATGGCCGTAAGCGAAATCTGCTGCCAAAATTGGGCTATTTGAAGAAAAAAAATAAGAGACTCTTTCAGGCTTTCTGAAGAAACTCAGAGACTTTTCAGGCATTTTGAGGGAAAAAAGAGACAATCTTGGATTTTTTCAACATTCCATTGATTCTTTTTTTTTTCTTTTTTTTTTTTTTTTTTACAATAGAGCTTTCAGCACCTGGTATTCCCCAGGCGGTCTCCCATCCAGGTTCTCCAGCCCAGGCCCGACCCTGCTTAGCTTCCGGGATGCGGCAGTCGGGCGTTCTCAAGGTGGTATGGCCGTAAGCGAAATCTGCTGCCAAAATTGGGCTATTTGAAGAAAAAAAATAAGAGACTCTTTCAGGCTTTTTTGAAGAAACTCAGAGACTTTTTCAGGCATTTTGAGGGAAAAAAGAGACAATCTTGGATTTTTTCAACATTTCATTGACTTTTTTTTTTTTTTTTTTTTACAATAAAGCTTACAGCACCTGGTATTCCCAGGCGGTCTCCCATCCAAGTACTAACCAGGCCCGACCCTGCTTAGCTTCCGAGATCAGACGAGTTCGGGCGTTCTCAAGGTGGTATGGCCGTAAGCGAAATCTGCTGCCAAAATTGGGCTATTTGAAGAAAAAAAATAAGAGACTCTTTCAGGCTTTTTTGAAGAAACTCAGAGACTTTTTCAGGCATTTTGAGGGAAAAAAGAGACAATCTTGCGATTTTTTCAACATTTCATTGACTCTTTTTTTTTTTTTTTTTTTTACAATAAAGCTTACAGCACCTGGTATTCCCAGGCGGTCTCCCATCCAAGTACTAACCCAGGCCCGAGCCCTGCTTAGCTTCCGAGATCATACGACGTTCGGGCGTTCTCAAGGTGGTATGGCCGTAAGCGAAATCTGCTGCCAAAATTGGGCTATTTGTAAAGAAAAAAAAATAGAGAAGACTCTTTCAGGCTTTTCTGAAGAAACTCAGAGACTTTTTTCAGGCCCTTTGGGAAAAAAAGAGACAATCTTGGATTTTTTCAACATTCCATTGATTCTTTTTTTTTTCTTTTTTTTTTTTTTTTTTACAATAAAGCTTACAGCACCTGGTATTCCCAGGCGGTTCTCCATCCAAGTACTGAACCAGGCCCGACCCTGCTTAGCTTCCGAGATCGGGCGAGTTCTGTCGGCGCCCCCAAGGTGGTATGGCCGTAAGCGAAATCTGCTGCCAAAATTGGCGCTGTTGAAGAAAAAAAATAAGAGACTCTTTCAGGCTTGGAGGACTCTTTCAGGCTTTCTGAAGAAACTCGGAGACTTTTCAGGCCTTTTGAGGGAAAAAAGAGACAATCTTGAGATTTTTTCAACATTTCTTCATTGACTTTTTTTTCTTTTTTTTTTTTTTTACAGATGAAGCTCACAGCACCTGGTACTCCCAGGCGGTCTCCCATCCAAGTACTAACCAGGCCCAGACCCTGCTTAGCTTCCGAGAATCAGACGAGTTCGGGCAGTTCTCAAGGTGGTATGTGCCGACCCAGCGAAATCTGCTGCCAAAATTGGGCTATTTGAGAGAAAAAAAAAGAGACTCTTTCAGGCTTTCTTGGAAGAAACTCAGAGACTTTTTCAGGCATTTTGAGGGAAAAAAGAGACAATCTTGGATTTTTTCAACATTTCATTGACTCTTTTTTTTTTTTTTTTTACAATAAAGCTTACAGCACCTGGTATTCCCAGGCGGTCTCCCATCCAAGTACTAACCAGGCCCGACCCTGCTTAGCTTCCGAGATCAGACGAGTTCGGGCGTTCTCAAGGTGGTATGGCCGTAAGCGAAATCTGCTGCCAAAATTGGGCTATTTGAAGAAAAAAATAAGAGACTCTTTCAGGCTTTCTGAAGAAACTCAGAGACTTTTTCAGGCATTTTGAGGGAAAAAAGAGACAATCTTGGATTTTTTCAACATTTCATTGACTCTTTTTTTTTTTTTTTTTTTTACAATAAAGCTTACAGCACCTGGTATTCCCAGGCGGTCTCCCATCCAAGTACTAACCAGGCCCGACCCTGCTTTAGCTTCGAGAAATCAGACGGGTTCGGGCGTTCTCAAGGTGGTATGGCCGCAAGCGGAATCTGCTGCCAAAATTGGGCTATTTGAAGAAAAAAAAATAAGAGACTCTTTCAGGCTTTTTTGAAGAAACTCAAGAGACTTTTTCAGGCATTTTGAGGGAAAAAAGAGACAATCTTGGATTTTTTCAACATTTCATTGACTCTTTTTTTTTTTTTACAATAAAGCTTACAGCACCTGGTATTCCCAGGCGGTCTCCCATCCAAGTACTAACCAGGCCCGACCCTGCTTAGCTTCCGAGATCAGACGAGTTCGGGCGTTCTCAAGGTGGTATGGCCGTAAGCGAAATCTGCTGCCAAAATTGGGCTATTTGAAGAAAAAAAATAAGAGACTCTTTCAGGCTTTTTTGAAGAAACTCAGAGACTTTTTCAGGCATTTTGAGGGAAAAAAGAGACAATCTTGGATTTTTTCAACATTTCATTGACTCTTTTTTTTTTTTTTTTTTACAATAAAGCTTACAGCACCTGGTATTCCCAGGCGGTCTCCCATCCAAGTACTAACCAGGCCCGACCCTGCTTAGCTTCCGAGATCAGACGAGTTCGGGCGTTCTCAAGGTGGTATGGCCGTAAGCGAAATCTGCTGCCAAAATTGGGCTATTTGAAGAAAAAAAATAAGAGACTCTTTCAGGCTTTTTTGAAGAAACTCAGAGACTTTTTCAGGCATTTTGAGGGAAAAAAGAGACAATCTTGGATTTTTTCAACATTTCATTGACTCTTTTTTTTTTTTTTTTTTACAATAAAGCTTACAGCACCTGGTATTCCCAGGCGGTCTCCCATCCAAGTACTAACCAGGCCCGACCCTGCTTAGCTTCCGAGATCAGACGAGTTCGGGCGTTCTCAAGGTGGTATGGCCGTAGCGAAATCTGCTGCCAAAATTGGGCTATTTGAAGAAAAAAAATAAGAGACTCTTTCAGGCTTTCTGAAGAAACTCAGAGACTTTTTCAGGCATTTTGAGGGAAAAAGAGAGCAATCTTCAGATTTTTTCAACATTTCATTGATACTCTTTTTTTTTTTTTTTTTTTTTTTTTTAAACAATAAAGCTTACAGCACCTGGTATTCCCAGGCGGTCTCCCATCCAAGTACTAACCAGGCCCGACCCTGCTTAGCTTCCGAGATCAGGCAGAGTTTCGGGCGTTCTCAAGGTGGTATGGCCGTAAGCGAAATGTGCTGCCAAAATTGGCCTATTTGAAGAAAAAAAAATAAGAGACTCTTTCAGGCTTTCTGGAAAAACTCAGAGACTTTTTCAGGCATTTTGGAGGAAAAAAGAGACAATCTTGGATTTTTCAACATTTCATTGACTCTTTTTTTTTTTTTTTTTACAATAAAGCTTACAGCACCTGGTATTCCCAGGCGGTCTCCCATCCAAGTACTAACCAGGCCCGACCCTGCTTAGCTTCCGAGATCGGGCGAGACTTCGGGCGTTCTCAAGGTGGTATGGCCGTAAGCGAAATCTACTGACAAAATTGGGCTATTTGAAGAAAAAAAAAAATAGCAGAGACTCTTTCAGGCTTTCTGAAGAAACTCAGAGACTTTTTCAGGCATTTTGAGGGAAAAAAGAGACAATCTTGGATTTTTTCAACATTTCATTGACTCTTTTTTTTTTTTTTTTTTTTTTACAATAAAGCTTACAGCACCTGGTATTCCCAGGCGGTCTCCCATCCAAGTACTAACCAGGCCCGACCCTGCTTAGCTTCCGAGATCAGACGAGTTCGGGCGTTCTCAAGGTGGTATGGTCGTAAGCAAAATCTGCTGCCAAAATTGGGCTATTTGAAGAAAAAAAATTAAGAGACTCTTTCAGGCTTTCTGAACAAACTCAGAGACTTTTTCAGGCATTTTTGAGGAAAAAAGAGACAATCTTGGATTTTTTCAACATTCCATTGACTCTTTTTTTTTTTTTACAACAGAGCTGCACAGCACCCTGGTGTCCCTGGCGGTCTCCATCCAAGATACTAACCAGGCCCGAGCCCCGCTTCGCTTCCGAGGGGTCGGGCGGGGTTCGGGCGTCTTTTTTTTTTTTTTTTTTTTTATTATAAAAAACTTCAGTTTCAATACATCATTTTGCAACACATTACATTCAGCACAAAATTCTTACATTTAAAAAGCTGTTACAAAATAAAATACAATAAAAATTTAAATGTCCAATTCTTCTCCAGGTACTTTCCATGCTAAATCTTTTAAGACTCCAGAAACCCTTGGAGTAAAAACATCATAAAAGCTTTGCAACTTGTTTTCATTCTTAAAATACCAATACAGTCCTTCAATATATCTTTCTGTTTTCCTTTTCAGAACATCCCAAACATCAAGCACCACTTTTCCCTCTTTTGCCACATTTCTTCTTTCCCATACTGCATTTTTTATCAACATTACAAACAGGTTTACAAACTTTTTACTTAGACAATTTTTCTCCCATCCAAACATTACTATCTTCTTCCATTCTATTACCTCTTCATCCCAGTCCTCAATTAATTCTTTTATCACCTCTTTGCATTTTCTGTAAAAACCCTCCAGCTCCTTGCAGTACAAAAACAAATGTAAAATTCCTTCATCTTCTTCTTGGCATACCTTACATGTTGCATTCTGTTCCATTCCAATCTTAGTTAAAATACATTCGGTAAAAATCACTTTGTGTCTTATAAAATACTCTAAACATTCCAATTTGGTTTCTACAAACTTTCCCCTCATATTTCTCCATATACTTTCTTTTTTCAGGTCCGTAATTCTCTGTACCCAAAAATTGTTAGCAACTGGCTCCTTAAAAACACCATCTCTAAAATAACAATAAAAATCTTTCACATTACATTCCTTAAAATTACATAGTTTCCCTTTAAGTCTGACATTAATGTCTTTCTCTTTCATACATTCCTCCATGTTTTCTATTCTTTTAATCCATTCATCCGGTATAGCGTATTTGATAATTTCGTATTTATTCTCTATTTCTCGTTTGTTGCATTCCTCCTTTGCTTCCTCCATTGCATCCATTATAAATTGTGTTGGTAAAAACCCTTCTTTAAATTCATACAGAACATCTCTCACTCTTGTTATTCCTACCTCCATCCATTTTTTAAAAAAGATCTCTTTCCCATCTCTTAAAATACTTTTGTTTAAGAACAGAGGTTGGTTTAAAATGTTTTCTCTTCCTTTCAGATTATAATCTATTATTTTTTAAAAAATCCCCCCAAGCACTTAAAATTTCCTTATAAAAATCTGACAGTCCTTCTGCCATCCAGTTTTTTGTTTTCATCCATAAAATGTCTTCCCCAAATTAAAATTCCCACATTTGTTTAAAAAATATTTCATAGCTTTCTTCCATTCTGTTTCATTTTCTTCTTGTAACAATTTTTTGACTATTTTAACCCTTAAGCAATTTTTCCTTTGTTTAATATCCATTAATCCCAATCCGCCTTCTTCTAATGGCCCTATTAAAGTGTTGTATGCTATTCTTGGGGGTTTACCCTCCCACAAAAAACAAAGAAAACATTTCTTCAACCTCCCTTCTACCCACAAAGGCATTTCTGTCACATATAAAACATACCACAACTTTGAAGTCATTAAAACATTTAATACTAAAACCTTCCCTTTCAAATTTAAAGCCCTCAATCTCCAAAAATTTAACCTCCGCTCTATTCCTGATATCAGTTCCTCCCACATTTTTTCTCTTACTTGCTTCCCATCCTTTCCCATTAAAATCCCTAAAATTCTCATTTCTTCAACTTCCTTAAAATTAAAGCATTCCGTTAGAACTGACGTTGCCCCAAACCTCATATATACCGTCTTGTCCTCATTAATTTTACTTCCAGATCCTTTACAATACTCCTGTACATTCTTCATTACTTTTTTTACACACTCTATTCCTTTAACTATTATTGTTGTGTCATCTGCGTATTGGAAAATTTTCCCTTCTGCTTTTGCTTTCCTGAATTTTTATTCCTTTTATTTTTTCTTCTTTTCTTATTGCTAGGCCTAAAGGTTCCGCTACAAGCGAGTATAATAAAGCTGAGAGTGGACATCCTTGTCTAATTGATCTAGTTATTTTAAAACATTCTGTTAAAAATCCGTTATTTTTGTTAGAGCCCCCTTATATAAAATCTTTATCCATTTCATAAAATTCTCACCAAAACCAAACTTTTTTAAAACCCCAAACAAATATTCATGCTCCACTCTATCAAAAGCCTTTTCGAAATCTAAGCTGATTAAATACCCGTCCTCATTCTTTTTCTTTTATGTATTGTATTGTGTCTCTTATACTCATCGTTATGTCTGCTATGTCTCTCCCTTTTACTGCATATGCTTGGTTTGTTTTTATTATTTGTGGCATCACTTCTTTTAACCTATTTGCAAGAATCTTTGCTAATATCTTTAAATCAGTATTTAACATTGTTATCGGCCTGTAGTTTTTTAAATCTGTTAGATCGCCTTTCTTTTTATATATTAGCTTCATCAGTCCCATTCCCATCCTTTCATTCAACTCTTCCTCTTTAAAAATCTCACTAAAAACCTCCATTAAAATCTCTATTAAAATGTCCTTAAAACATATATAAAATTCACTTCCCAAACCATCTATCCCTGGGCTTTTCCTTTTATTTAGTTGATCTATCGCTCTTTCAATCTCATCCTTTTTAATTTCATCCTCACATTCTTTTTTATCCTCTTCACTTAAATTTGGTTCAATATAATAAAGCTTACAGCACCTGGTATTCCCCAGGCGGTCTCCCATCCAAGTACTAACCAGGCCCGACCCTGCTTAGCTTCCGAGATGGGCGAGTTCGGGCGTTCTCAAGGTGGTATGGCCGTAAGCGAAATCTGCTGCCAAAATTGGGCTATTTGAAGAAAAATAAGAGACTCTTTAGGCTAAAGAGACTCTTTCAGGCTTTCTGAAGAAACTCAGAGACTTTTTCAGGCATTTTGAGGGAAAAAAGAGACAATCTTGGATTTTTTCAACATTTCATTGACTCTTTTTTTTTTTTTTTTTACAATAAAGCTTACAGCACCTGGTATTCCCAGGCGGTCTCCCATCCAAGTACTAACCAGGCCCAGACCCTGCTTAGCTTCCGAGATCAGACGAGTTCGGGCGTTCTCAAGGTGGTATGGCCGTAAGCGAAATCTGCTGCCAAAATTGGGCTATTTGAAGAAAAAAAATAAGAGACTCTTTCAGGCTTTCTGAACAAACTCGGAGACTTTTTCAGGCATTTTGAGGGAAAAAAAGAGACAATCTTGGATTTTTTCAACATTCCATTGACATTTACATTGACTTTTTTTTTTTTTTTTTTAAACAATAAAGCTTACAGCACCTGGTATTCCCAGGCAGTCTCCCATCCAAATACTAACCAGGCCCGACCCTGCTTCAGCTTCCGAAGATCAGACAAGTTCGAGACGTTCTCTCTTTTTTTTTTTTTATCTTTTCTATTGAAATTCACAAATCTTCAATCAATTGTTTACAACATTATTCACAAGAAATTACAAACATAAACAAATATTATTACTATAATTTTTCTCCTTTTTGACCACAACATTTTACCAGTTGAACACAATCTCATTTCTTTCTCCCTCTTTAATGAACTTATTACCATTTATAAAGAAGTCTTTCACCTCATTGTCTCCATATTTATAACACATTTCAACATCTCTCCTCACTATTGCTTTGAATAATTCTTTAATTTTCACCTTTCTTCCTTCAAAATGCGCATAATTCCGTCTATGCACCACAGCCAGCCTGGCATGGCTCAACACATAGTTGATCAACCAAAAGTCTTTTGACTTCTTTTTCCCAAACACTCCAAATAAAAAAACTTTTCTCCAATCTTTTTCCAAATCCACCTCTATACGAAGCAGTTCTCTTTTAACAGACTTTTTAAAAAAATAAAGAAAACCTTTAGTATCATCACATTCCAAAAAATAATGCAAAAAGCTCTCCTTTACAATATTACATACATGACACATCGCATTGACATTGTTATTTATTTGATTTAATACCATGTTGGTGTAAATTCTATTGTGCCTCATTAAGAAATCATTATTTTCGCATTCTATAGTATTGTATTTCATTCCCAAATTTGACCATATTTTCTCTTACATCCAAATCTTCAAAAACTCTGCTTCCAAACTTTTCAGATGCTGGCTCTTTAATTTGATCCATTATTACACAAGTCATATACTTTCTTAACACTAATGCTTCTTATATTATATCTCTCCTCACCTATCATCTCAAGTACATTTCAGGCAAATCTTGCTGTTTTTTCTTTACACATCTTCCCTCTATAATATTCACCCACTGTGATGGCATGCTTTCTTTGATTCTTCCATAAATCCTATTCACTTTCTCTCTACTTTCCATCCCTTCCAACTCACATACTGAGTCATATATGCAGTTCCTTTCTTAGAAAACCCGGAATAACTTCATATATAATGTCCTTTACTTGATTTATTCCGGCTTCCATAAATTTTGACTCATAAAGCATTCTACCATTGTGTTTAAATTTCTCATTCAAAAACAGTGGCAAATTTATAAATTCTTGAAACCTCCATGCATTCATAATCTATTTTGGCAACAATTGCCTCCATGCCCTCAAACACCTCTCTGTACACCCTGGTATTCCCTCTGTCATTGATTGTTTGAGTCCCATGCACCACCCATAGTCCCCTATTCTCCCAACATCATCAACATATTTCTTCAAGAACTCCCTTCCACCCATAATCCCATCTTCTTTCCATATATTTTCTAACAGTTTTTATTCTAATAGCCCACTTTTTTGTTTTTAAATCAACCAGCCTCAGTCCACCCTCTTCTTTCCTTCCGACCAATGTTTTTTGTGCAATTTTAACTCCCTTCCCTTCCCATATAAAGTCACATACAATTTTGTTTAACTCATTCATCACCCACTCAGGCATTTCAATTACACTCATTATATATACACAAACAGATAACATGAGATTGTTAACCACTATTATTTTCCCTTTTAACTTCAGTTTTCTCCCTCTCCATGCTGTACAGACTGTTCTTATCCTGTTTATTACTCCCGTCCATGTTATATCCCTCGCCTCATTAGAATCAACTCCCAAATACACCCCTAATACCTTCATATACTTTTCCTCTACTCTCAATCCTACATCAGCTCTTTCTACTCCTCCTATGTACATTATTTCTGATTTGTCCCTGTTTATCTTTGCACCAGATGCCATTCCATATTTTTCCACCAACTCTAGGACCTTCTCTACACTGCTTATCTCTCTAACGGTTACTGTTGTATCATCAGCGAACTGATTTATTACACATTTCCCTCCAAATGGCAACTCAATCCCTTTTATTTCTTTATCTGCTTTAATTAATAAAGCTAGGGGTTCAACTGAAATAGCATATAATAACGCTGATAGGGGGCATCCCTGTCGCACTGATCTTCCCACCACAAATGTGTCAGTTAATACGCCATTCACTTTTATACAGCTTCTGGCATTACCATACATGGCATTCTTATTGTTGCAATCGTGTCAGCTATGTCCCTTCCTGTTATACTGTAGCTTTGCGTTGGCTGTACTATATCCCCTATTACTTTTTTCACCCTGTTTGCTAGAACTTAAGTGAGTATCTTATAATCTGTGTTTTAGTAAACTAATTGGCCTGTAATTTTCCAGATCTAATTTGTTTCCTTTTTTAAAAACTAAGGTTATCACTCCTTCTACTCAATTTACCCTTGATTAATTCATTTCTTTCAATTCCTTTGTATACCTCTACTAGTATTTGTGCCACTTCATTTTTATATACTTTGTACCATTCAGCTCCTATCCCATCACTTCCGGGACTTTTTCCACTCCCTAAGCCTCCTATTGCCTCTATCACTTCTGCCTCCTCAATCTCCTTATCACACCAATCTCCATCTTCCTTACTTAGGACATTATCTATGCTATCTAGTACCTCATCTACACTTTTCTCATCGATTCCCCCTTTTATATAACTCCTCATAAAATTCTTGCACTCTCTCCAAAATTTCTACATAATCTTTTGTTGCCTTACCCTCTTTTGTATTTATTTCATTAATGTATGTTTTACTTTGTCTCCTTTTCTCTAGACCCAAAAAATACCCCGTACATTTTTCCCCTTCTAATGCATATTTTGCCTTGCTCCTTAAAATAGCTCCTCTACATTTCTCCAACTCATATTTATCTAGTGCCGTTTTAATTTCTATATATTTTCCATACTATATCCTTCCTCATCCTCTGCCCTCTCTAGCTCTTCTCTCAATCTTTCTCTCAACACCCTTTCTTCCTTTATATTTTTCCTCCTTCTTTTATTACTATATTTTATACTAATTGATTTAATTTGGTCTTTCATTGTCTCCCATCTCTCTCCTATTCCATCATCTAACTCACCATTCCCTTTATACTCAGCTATCGTCTCAAGTTCTCTATTTAATAAATCCTTCATCAGCATTTCATATTCCCTCTCCTCTATATATCCCGCATTCAATATCCACATCCCTCCTCCTATCTCTTCATTTCCTATCTTTATTTTGAACCTCACACCATCGTGATCACTTAAACTATTTTCTATATGTCTTGTTCCATCTATATACTTAAGTACTTCTGCCTTTGCTAATACTAGATCTATTCTACTCTGTTTCAATATCCCTTCTTTAAGCTGTCTCCTAGAGAACTCTCTTTTTTCTGGATTTTCATATCTCCACACATCTATCAATCCCTTGTCTCTTATTATCTCCATCAACATCCCCCTCGACTTCTCCCACCTAAACGTTCACCCCCTTCCCAACATCTAATCTACTGCATTTTATATTGAAGTCTCCCACTATAATACAATTTCCAATAATTAACCCTTTTAACTCTTCTAGAATTTCTCTCCTGTCTAATTCTATGTTTGGAACATATATATTTATTAATCTAAAGTCTACATCTCTCATACCTAAACTCAATTATTAAAATTCTTCCTCTCTGATCTTTATATACTTCTTTTACATTTCCTACCCTATCTTTTTTAATTAGTATTGCCACACCCCTCTGCATTTCTAGCACCGTTATTGTAATATATGTCCCCCCTCCACTCTTCTTTCATCTCCTTCACCTTATCCTCTTCCCAATTTGTTTCTTGTATACAGATAATATCGCTTCTAAATGTAAATATTAACTCTTTCATCTTCATTTTATCTCTTAACCCATTTATGTTTATTGATGTTACAGTGGCCATGAGAGCAAACCAAAGAGAACATAAATCATGAAATAAAACCTTTAAACAAATATCACATACCCGACCTTGGTTCTTTTATCTGTTCAAATTCTGTCCTCTGTCCACTCTCCGCTTTTCTCTTTAGCACTCAGTCTTTTGATCCTTGTTTTCAGTCCTTCTCTTTCTCCTTCATCACTTTTTTTTCCACCATTACTTTCTGGACTGACTTCTGGTACAGTCTCTTTTTTCCCCCTTCTTTACTTCTTTCCTCTTCATTGATTTCTCCTTTCTCCTCCACCTCATCCTCGTCTCTCCCCATTGCTCCATCTCTTCCTCATCATCATCCTCTTCACTGGAACTTTCAGCTCCATCTCGCCATTCCATTTTGTTTCTTTCTTCACCTCCCACAGCTCCGTCCGCTCTCTTGCCTTTCCACATCATCCAGTTGTCCTCTCGCCTTGTTCCTCTGTCACAGTATTGCCTCTTCTCCTTTCACCTTCATCCTGTCCATCCATTCTGCCTCCCTCTATTCCCATCCGTTCTTCGCAGTCTCTGGCATAGTGTCCATTCTTCCCACACTTAAAGCACTTAAATTCAGGGCACTCTCTGAACATGTGCCCTGGCTTAATACAAAGTCTGCAGACAGCGCACTTGCCTGTCATGGATGACCCGGAAGTATTCCGTACCTCGCAATGTTTCAAACTTCGTAGAGTATGGAAGTGAACATACCTGCTCTGTGAATCGAACCTTTAGGAAGCGCTGTTCCATCCACTGTTTCCGTTCCAGGCCACACCCGACGCTTCATTGGTGAGAGTGGTCTTAACTCCCCACTCTTCCAGCTTTGAGAGAATCTTCTCGTCCTCCAAGTATACTGGCAAATTGATAAAGGACACCACCATATCATTATTTATAATGTCTCTTGCATGCACCATCACTCCTTGGATTCTCACTCCATCCATTAGTTTCCCTTTTGCCGTCTTCATCCTTCATTGTGAGCTCGTAAATCTTTTCACCTCTCACCCTGCAGCACCATCACCTCTCCACACTCCTTCTTTACTCCTTTCAGTAACTCCATCATGGAAATGTTTCTCAGTTCCTTCCACTTCCACCTCGACAGTCAGCTCCTTACTGTATTTCTCTCTTAGTCTCTCCTTGTGATCCTCTGCTGCTTTCTCCTCTCTCTTCCTGTATGTCTCTGTGGCCTTAGTTATCTCGCATTGTTTTTGCATCTTTGTTTGTGTGTCTGCTTCCTTATCTTTTCTCCTCCTCTTCTGTTCTTCCCATCGCTGCTTTGTTCTTCATTATTCCTTGTTCTCTTTGCTTCAGTGCAGCCATGCTGTCCACCGGTAGCATGGAGCAAACAAACCAAACTCAGAGTTCCCCAAACAGCCTAAGCTGTTGGGGAGGTTACTACCGGTTAAATCTAACTAAAACACCAAAAAAAAACCAAAACAAACAAACTTAAATCCAAAAACAAAATGAGTCAAAGCTCTACAAGTTTTAAGCAAGAACTGTTTGGCTACTTCTTTGCCACCACACTCTTTGGACTGTACCACAATGCGTTCTCAAGGTGGTATGGCCGTAAGCGAAATCTGCTGCCAAAATTGGGCTATTTGAAGAAAAAAAATAAGAGACTCTTTCAGGCTAAGAGACCTTGGCTTTGAAGAAACTCAGAGACTTTTTCAGGCATTTTGAGGGAAAAAAGAGACAATCTTGGATTTTTTCAACATTTCATTGACTCTTTTTTTTTTTTTACAATAAAGCTTACAGCACCTGGTATTCCCAGGCGGTCTCCCATCCAAGTACTAACCAGGCCCGACCCTGCTTAGCTTCCGAGATCAGACGAGTTCGGGCGTTCTCAAGGTGGTATGGCCGTAAGCGAAATCTGCTGCCAAAATTGGGCTATTTGAAGAAAAAAAATAAGAGACTCTTTCAGGCTTTTTTGAAGAAACTCAGAGACTTTTTCAGGCATTTTGAGGGAAAAAAGAGACAATCTTGGATTTTTTCAACATTTCATTGACTTTTTTTTTTTTTTTTTTTACAATAAAGCTTACAGCACCTGGTATTCCCAGGCGGTCTCCCATCCAAGTACTAACCAGGCCCGACCCTGCTTAGCTTCCGAGATCAGACGAGTTCGGGCGTTCTCAAGGTGGTATGGCCGTAAGCGAAATCTGCTGCCAAAATTGGGCTATTTGAAGAAAAAAAATAAGAGACTCTTTCAGGCTTTTTTGAAGAAACTCAGAGACTTTTTCAGGCATTTTGAGGGAAAAAAGAGACAATCTTGGATTTTTTCAACATTTCATTGACTCTTTTTTTTTTTTTTTTTTTTTACAATAAAGCTTACAGCACCTGGTATTCCCAGGCGGTCTCCCATCCAAGTACTAACCAGGCCCGACCCTGCTTAGCTTCCGAGATCAGACGAGTTCGGGCGTTCTCAAGGTGGTATGGCCGTAAGCGAAATCTGCTGCCAAAATTGGGCTATTTGAAGAAAAAAATAAGAGACTCTTCAGGCTTTTTTGAAGAAACTCAGAGACTTTTTCAGGCATTTTGAGGGAAAAAAGAGACAATCTTGGATTTTTTCAACATTTCATTGACTCTTTTTTTTTTTTTTTTTTACAATAAAGCTTACAGCACCTGGTATTCCCAGGCGGTCTCCCATCCAAGTACTAACCAGGCCCGACCCTGCTTAGCTTCCGAGATCAGACGAAGTTCGGGCGTTCTCAAGGTGGTATGGCCGTAAGCGAAATCTGCTGCCAAAATTGGGCTATTTGAAGAAAAAAAATAAGAGACTCTTTCAGGCTTTTTTGAAGAAACTCAGAGACTTTTTCAGGCATTTTGAGGGAAAAAAGAGACAATCTTGGATTTTTTCAACATTTCATTGACTCTTTTTTTTTTTTTTTTTTTTTTTTACAATAAAGCTTACAGCACCTGGTATTCCCAGGCGGTCTCCCATCCAAGTACTAACCAGGCCCGACCCTGCTTAGCTTCCGAGATCAGACGAGTTCGGGCGTTCTCAAGGTGGTATGGCCGTAAGCGAAATCTGCTGCCAAAATTGGGCTATTTGAAGAAAAAAAATAAGAGACTCTTTCAGGCTTTTTTGAAGAAACTCAGAGACTTTTTCAGGCATTTTGAGGGAAAAAAGAGACAATCTTGGATTTTTTCAACATTTCATTGACTTTTTTTTTTTTTTTTTTTTTTACAATAAAGCTTACAGCACCTGGTATTCCCAGGCGGTCTCCCATCCAAGTACTAACCAGGCCCGACCCTGCTTAGCTTCCGAGATCAGACGAGTTCGGGCGTTCTCAAGGTGGTATGGCCGTAAGCGAAATCTGCTGCCAAAATTGGGCTATTTGAAGAAAAAAAATAAGAGACTCTTTCAGGCTTTTTTGAAGAAACTCAGAGACTTTTTCAGGCATTTTGAGGGAAAAAAGAGACAATCTTGGATTTTTTCAACATTTCATTGACTCTTTTTTTTTTTTTTTTTTACAATAAAGCTTACAGCACCTGGTATTCCCAGGCGCACTCTCCTCTAAGTCCCTATACTGACCAATCATTGAGCGCCGTTGAGCAAGTTGAGGAGCTCAATCAACCAATCATTGAGCGCCGTTGAGCAGGCTGCTTCCTCAACCCACCAATCAGATGGCCCCATTGACTGACCGTGTCAAATGCATCGTCGGAGTGACAAGCGTAAACAATCGCGAATATCATCAGTGGACTGAGATCGGCGACAACAAACAAGAGGTAAATTCAGTATATTCTCATATAAATGCTTTCTAACAGTTCTTTTTCTGCATGGATTTACGTGCAGTAATTACAAAGTTATCAACTGTTAAAGTTTTAAAAGCATTAATAGGGAAAATATAATCGCGCATCTACTAACATGAATCGTAAACTGCAGTAATTATTTATAGTCTTTGTAATGTGTAACTAAAAAGTAAATGCTTTGAAAATACCCAAACACAATCAGGGCTGGGCATTAGGATTACTATTCAAATACAGGTAACGTTAGATGTTACCTATGACTAGTAACGCTATAGCTCACCAGTTTGTCCTGTTGGAATTGACCACATACTGTACATTTAAATAGTTATAGGCCTGTTTTGTCCAGTTATCCTCTCCTCTAATCTAAACTATTTTGTCTCATAGTAACTGATAAGCCATTAACAGTCAATAACATGTTAAAACACTGACAACACAAGGCAAGCAAAAATATAGTCTAAAATGATAAAACCATTACCTTTTGAACTTTCAGCTAATCACATTAAATATCACATTAAAAGATAAATCAGATAACATCCATAAAGATTACAGTACTTTTTTAAAATTATTATTATTTTACACCTTTTTAGTAATAGCAATAGTAATAGCAGTACTGTTGTTTGTACACATGTTTTGCATCTCCTGGTCTTCCAGTGTTTAGTCCCCTGTGCAGTTTGGAAAGAAGAAACTAATCTGAATCTGTTTCTGTTTTATAACAACAGATAAAAAGCATGGATTTGGCGGGACACAAGTGCAGTGTATGTGACAAGAGTTTCTCAGTGAAGTCCAACCTGACTCGGCACATGCAGCTTCATGGTCCGAAGGAACATGTGTGTGAAGTGTGTGGGAAAAGCTTCTCACTGAAACAGCAGCTGAGCAGCCACCAAAAACAGCACCTGTACCCATGCATCCGTCTGTACAGGCAGGGAGAGGCCAAGCTGCAGTGTACGGATGCAGCTAAGAGTGTGGCAATGGGCCCCAGCAAAGCAGTAGACCCCAGCTGTCTGGATTCAGAAAAGGCGGAGGCTGCTGCAAAGAAATCTGGAGGGGAAATGTGGAAAGGCCAGCTAGTTGTCACATTTGGCAAATATGCAGGCCAGTCTTTCAGGTGGCTGCTTGAAAATGATGTGGGCTGGGTCATATGGCTGCTATCTGAATATTGCCAGAAGGGTGAGAAGAACGATCTCCTGAAAGTGGCAAAAGGAGCGATTGCTGCAGTATGCCAGAGAGTTTCCGCCTGTCACCTTCCATCTTGACAAACGCATGGAGGTAACTTTGACCCTTTAACTGAGATTAAATAATATTTACCTTTTTTATATTTAATTTATTTTTATTTTTGTTTATTAAAAATTGAGTGCATGTGTAAATCAGTAAGGCACATGTAACACACCTTCAATAGTAAAATCATCAATGTTTACTCTGCACAAAAGCTTGTGCTTTAGACATAGGAAGAGGTAACAGTATAAGTATTTGTGTTTATGTGGTACAATACAACTTTGTATGTGTTTTTCTACACTTTATTTTCTGCATGAACAGGAGTCAAGGAAAGACAAAGGAAAGAAGGCTGAATCTACCCTTTCTAAGTTCCAGCAGGATCCTGACTATGCCAGTGATGCTGAATTGTTGGCAGCCGCTGGTAATTAACATTTAACACGCCATAACGCTATTTTAAAATTCATAGAACATTTTCTTTCTTACTGATGTATTTCAAACATCTGACTAAATACACTGCCGAAATATCACACGTTTTATGGCACTGATAATGACGACAGTAGGTTTAGTGTTTCACTTTAATTTTAAGCAGGGAGAGGGATATTTTCAAGCTAGCTGCCATTTTTCAGTGTAACAGATTTAATGTCCAAATGATTTGTTGGCATTTAGATAACACATACAAAAATCAATTTAATTTGTAGATGTGATATGTTGGATTTTTTTTTATTATATTACAATATTTTTTTTAACTATTGCCTATATTTTTTGTAGCCACTCTAATGTATACTAAAATGTTTGTATCAAATATAATTTGTTTTCTAAAATAAGATCTGATAACATGTAAAATAGAAACAAACTTTGTTTATTGTGATAATGCTTGTGTTTGTCATTATATTTACATCTTAAGCAATGTGTTCAATACATTTTGTCTGTTTTTTTCTACAGAGACTGTCCTTGAAGAGTCTGAGGTAGCAGTCTCCACACAGCTGACCACCTGGGGAGAGCTCACACCGGCTGTGAGTCAGGACTCTTCCCATAGCCTCAGCGCATCTCAGGGAAGAGCTTCTTCCCCTGTAGACACCTCTGCCTCTGGCTTCTTGCTGGAGGGCTGGCAGAAATACTGGGAGCATCCACCTCCATCTACACAAGCCAATGGTATAGCTCCTCCTAACATCAAGTGGCTGAAATATGATGAGATGTATGGTCTGTTTGAGAGACCTTCCAAGTACAAAAATGCCAAAGGAGAGATTGTGGAGAGAAGGCTTTTAAAGGAGAAGATGGAGTTCCACCCACCCCCAATTCCTACTTCTGTCAAGGGAGGACTGCCCAACATGATGGCCTTTTTCACAACCCCTGTCTTCTTCTGGCGCCCAGTTGGTGTGATGCAAGCCAAGATCCGCTGCCCTAGCTCCAACTGCCCTGCACCACCAGGTGAATACCTTGAGAAGAAAGGTTTTGGTAGTTATGCCAGGCAAGTGTGTGGGATGAAGTGCAATTACACCCTGTTGACGGAGAAGCTGAAGTGTTCACATTGTGAAAAGATGAGGCGGGCAGTGAGTAAGACACATAGTGACGCAGACAGTGAAGATGAGGACAGTCATCATGTACAGCAGTACATTTGGCTGGCACACAGTCCCAAGATTCTGATGAACTTGGCCCCGGCCATCAGAAGCATGTTTCCTGCCATACTGTGTGGGGAAGCGTGCTATTCGACAAAGGCGTGGTTACTCTTCTGAATGACAGGGTCAACAGTGTGTCCATGAACAAAGTCCAGAGACTGCTGCAGCAGGGACATGATGAGTGGTATGTGGAGCGCCGTGACCTGTACCAGACTCTCCTGTATGAAGCCCACACAGCTGGATCTGCATCGTCTCAGAAGAGCATCCTGTCCTTTGTCAAAGCTGCTGGTACTTACACCCCTCCTCTGCCCCGGACTCCCCTTCCGTCTGCCCGTGTGCTGAGGCGTGCACACATGATCATGGAGATGGAGAAGATGCCTGTGTACAGAGCCTCAATCCTCAGTGTGACTGGAGAAATCCTCTGCATTGATGGTACAAAAAAGGTATGTGTATTGTATCAGTTCATGAAGTTAAGCAGACTTAATATTTACTTGAGCCAGCTTATTGTTTTGAATAAGGGACTTTGGCCTCACTGTTCAGCTTTCAAATGTGATGGATACAAAATGTACATGCATTGTAATTCATATAAATTTTATTGGGCAGACAGGTTATTGATAGAAACTATCAAATGAATGTTCTGCTGTGTGTTTTCCAGGTCCTTAAGAAGATATATGGTGATGGCCAGGGCACCATGCAGTATATCACCAGTGTGCTGAACGAGTGGGGCCAGTTCTTGACCACGGTGGTGGTGGCAGCTGAGTCTGAGGGGTGCTACAGACGTATGGCCAAAGGTCTGATGGCCCGCTTCTGAACGAGCTAGGGCTCCTGCACCAACTGCCATATATGCAGATAACAACTGTTGTCGGTAGGTTATAACACATCCATATACACTGATAAAATGTGTCATTAATTTAATGTTAAAAAAACAAACACATGCTAAATTTATATTGTTTCAGTGACAGTGGTTCGTCCTTCCTGGAGAATCTGTTCGCGGGCTGGGTGCAGAAGGGCACTGTGGTCAGACTGGACATCCGACACTGGCTGCACCGCTGGGATGCTGTTGTCATCAAACAAAGCCATGCCAAGTATGGGGTGTTCATGAGTGCCCTGGCAGGTGCGGTGCTGGCCTACAACAAGGACGATATGATGCTCCTAATCCAGGCAGTCAGGAAGGGCAACCAGGGAGTTGTACGCGCAGTCTTTCAGATGAGGACATGATAGCCTTCCTCAAACCTCACCAGATCAGGTCCTATGTTAGACGGATCACCCGTGGGGTTGAGGTAAGTGTGATATTAATCCATGTATAATCTTTATGCATAAGAAGCTCAAAACATACTTCACTAAAATTAAGTTGTCACACTACTATATTTCATTTAGAAAATACTTCCAATTATTGACACAATTTCACATTTTAAGCGATATAACTGTATAAAATAAATGTGAATGATTGTTACAGGAGACAGCTTCAGCAATTGAGTCCATCATTACGGAGTTCAAGGGACCTGCAGGCCTTGACATTGATGGAATCCACCTGTTCAAATCAGCACAGGCAGTGGATTCTCACTGGGCAACTGCAAGCAAGCATCTTAGTTGTATGCAGGTGGGTAAACATTTTTGAAGTAATCATTGTAAAATCATATAAACTCAAACTCACAGACACCATAATAAATTAACAACTTATGTTTTATAGGACCCCCCTGGCATACAGCTGTATGTGTCAGTGAAGGTGGTGGTGCTGAATGGTGTCCGCTGAACAAGTACAGGTGTCGGCGAGGCAGTAACTCCTTGGAGGGCTTGCACTCACACCTGTGCAATGCCATTCCCTCACAGAGATGTGGAGTTATCCCATTCCAAGTTAGTATAAACAGCTTTAATATAAAAAAATATTGATTACACATCATTGTTCATAGGCATATTTTACTTTTGTGCTACCCTCTCCTCCTATGCTGTTCACATAGCATCAACTGGGTGTATGAGATGCACACATACAAAATAACCTATTGCGGACAAAAGACAACTTGAATGTCAAGCTGCTGGGCGATGCCCACTTTGTATTCAAAATTAGTTTCTGATGTACAAAAATGTATGAATGGTCAATGTCTTTCAGGTGTATCTGATTGCATTTGCTGTGCAGTGGAACAGCCGCATGGAATCACTCCGGGTTGCTGGTGGTCATGGCAGGCAGACGTGGTGTATGGACCCGCGGCAGATTCAGCGTCTGAATCAGCAGGCTGAGGTGCTCTTCGGTAAAGAGCATGTCCTCGAGCCTAACTTTGCCGCTCCAATGCCTTACCCTGCTGTATATAAGGACCCAGACGAGGAGGAGCTCCTTGGAGTAGAGTATGCCATGTGCCAGTCAACCAGCTTCACTGCAAGGGATTACTATGCCCAGCAAGGTACACAATCTTGCATTATAACAATATACTTACATTAGGGGTGTAACGGTTCACAAAATTCACTAGATCGGTTCTGATACGATACACTTTACTTTGAGCTTGACTCTTCTTAGGAGCTTATAAAACATAACAGCACCTTGGACAAAATGAATTGTAATATTGTAGTAGTTATAAACAAAGGTTTATTTTAGTTCAAATTAACATTTGTATTCATAATGTCAAAATAAATCCAACGTAATGTTACTTGAAAGCATTATAGCCTACTATTCCTGCCAAACTCCCATGGTTACAGTTTTACTACAGTAAATCCATGGTGAATTGCTGATCTGTGGACACTGAGTAGTTCATTCATGGCACAATGTTTCTTCCTGGTTTCCACGTCAGCGCGGTTTGATCCATTAATAAAGGAGAAATGTGAATGTTTTTCACTTAATCTCACAGTGATGTTATAACCTCAATAGAGAATTCAAATGCTTTCTTCACTGGATGTCTCAGCGCTTTGTAGTAACAGTGCATCAGCATTCTCGAGTGTGCTTGCCATGCGCAACACGCCTACATTTGAAATAATTAAATTTTGGTCGGCAGGAAAAATGGTCCAACGAACCGTCGTTTGAAAACAGTTCAATACGAATACGTGTATTGTTACACCCTTAACATACATACTAAGTGGTCAAATACCTATAAATATCATGCATGTTCTATCCATGACAAGTATGTATGATGTAGTTCATTTTTATTTTACATAATATGAAAACAAAAGAACTGCAGCATTGCCCTGTTGTATTAATTAGTTTACTGTTAGTTGTTGTAACTGCCTAGACACACTGGTGATTAGTACATTACATATTTGCAGTTGAGGAAGAGCAGTCCCTGTGAAGAAGAGGAGACGGCTGAACAAAGTGAGGACAAGCTGGCAGATGAGGGTGTGGACGTGGGTGCAGAGTCAGAGGATGATCCTATGGACACTGTCAGTGACAAACATGTCATCCTCACTCAATTAGAACAGGTGGAGGAGGAGGACAGTCCTGCTCTGCAGGATGTGCTCATGACCAAGAGCCATCTGCATCTTCCTGGCCTGGAGGAAGTGGAAGCCTTGGCCCTGCTCCTTTTAGAACTGGCAGACAACAGTGACCGTCACCTAGTGCCAGCTGACCTAAGGCTGAAGATTGGCACTGCAGTTGGTGCTCTGCATGAGCATGACAGGTCTGCAGCCAACTTTGTAAAAAGGTATGAGTCTAGGTGGGGTTACACCCTGTTTGGCAGATGCTTGGGAGCTGACACACCTGAGAACAGAGCAGCACAGAAGACAAAGTTTTCCTGGAATGAGGTACCCTCAGGCAGCCCAGGTGACTGAGGATAGTCGTCTGTTGTACCTCATTATTAAGATGCTGAAAAACCGGCCACCAGCCAGTCGTCTCAACTCCCCCACTAAAATCACCAATGCAATCAAGAGCCAGTATAAAAGGATTTGTAGACCGAGTCAGAGACGATCCCATCCTCAACGGTCTCTCCATTCCCTCTGCCAAATCTGAATGCCAAGTCCATCTCTACATTCATGGCACGGGAAGAGAAGAAGGCTAACTACAGGGCAACAGTAATGCCAAAGGTGAAACCCCACCAAAGAGTGCTGTCAGAAGAACCAATGCCAGCAGCTCCTACTCTGCCAGAATCCCTACCAGCTCCAGATCGACCTCAGGTTCAGTACCAGAGCCTACGTCATACTGCTGGGAAAAGGCATGGTCAGAAGCGGAGGTAAGTTGTTCAGTTCTTCATTTCACAAGTATGTGACTTTACTATTTTATTACAATATGTGAACATATCTGAATTTATCAGCTGAATGGTTTAAACTTAAACACAACAAACCATGTGAATTGATAGTAATACACATTATTTCTCATGAATTATACTCATCATCGCATGTATGATTTATTTTTGCAGGGTAGATGTGGAAGAGCCGGCGCTTGTGAACCGGCCCATTCAACCTAAACCCCCTGTGTACATCCCACCCAGAGCGTCAGCAGCACCTGTCCTGGTAGTGGTTCCTGCACAGCCACAGGGACCCTCCATGATGCTCTGTGGGGCATCCAGCAGTCAAGGCTTCATACCTTTCACACCGCCTCCTGCACTGACATCCAGACCAATCATGCCTCATAAATCAATGAAGCCTTGTGGGGCCTGCCAAGTACCCCAGTGTGGTGGGCAGCGTAAGAGATACACACCCTCCAAAGACAAGGCTGCTGAAAGTAGCCAAAAAATATTTACTTATTGCCCAGCAACTAGGAAGTCCACCACTTCAGGTTTTGAAGGTGTTGTGTTCAACAGTTTTGAACACTTCAAAAGTGTTGTAGACGAGGAACTAAAAAGAAAGAAAAAAAAAACAAGTAGAGAGCCAGCTACATCTGCAACTACATAGATGTAGATACCATACTTCTGGGTATGGTTTGGACCTGATTCAGACCTAGATTAGACCTAGTTTAGATTTTGCCCTAGTTTGGACATGATTTAGACCTGGTTCAATCCCAGTTGTACTTACCTACAACCCCAATTCCAATGAAGTTGGGACATTGTGTAAAACGTAAATAAAACCAGAATACAATGATTTGCAAATCCTTTTCAACCTATGTTCAATTGAATACACCACAAAGACAAGATATTTGATGTTCAAACTGATAAACTTTATTGTTTTTTTTTGCAAATATTCCCTCAATTTGAATTTGATGCCTACAACATATTCCAAAAAAGCTGTATTTTGTCTTTGTAGTATATTAAATTAAATACAAGTTGAAAAGGATTTGCAAATGAATGTATTATGATTTTATTTATGTTTTACACAATGTCCCAACTTCATTGGAATTGGGGTTGTAATTGGGGCCGTTAATTTAAATCCTGGTTTAGACATGTTGTGGGTTAGTCAGAATTACCTGTACACAGAGATTTACATGTCCTCAACATTATTTGCACTTTGTGCGTTACAATGTAATTTAATTTGCCTTGTTATTTATATTCTTATAATAAGGCTAAAATTTAATAAGTCATATTGGCTACAATATCTGCCTCTTATACAGATTCATTATACACCATCTATAAAACACATACCTATTTTCTCATTGTCTGCCATCAATTCAGACAGTGGGAAAAAAAGATGTGTTTTTAGTGAATGTAAATATCTGCTTAACATTGCATACTCATCCCCTTGTAAATATTGTTCGTATATTTTATATTGTTCAATGTATAAATCTTGTAAATATATATATAAAAATCCTGTAAATAATAACTTATTAGTACATATTTTGCTATATTTTCTGCTACATTACTTAATAGTTAATGTTAATTATATTCTGTTTACCTTGTTACCTGTGTTATTGTTATTATTGTTGTGTTGTTTATTTATTTCTGGACATATAGATATATATTGTTGAACAAATCCTGTAAATAATAACTTATTAGTATTCTACTATATTTTCTGCTAAATTACTTAATAATTAATGTTAATTCTATTCTGTTTACCTTGTTACCTGTGTTATTGTTATTATTGTTGTGTTGTTTATTTATTTCTGACATCTAGATATATATTGTTGAACAAATCCTGTAAATAATAACTTATTAGTATTCTACTATATTTTCTGCTAAATTACTTAATAATTAATGTTAATTCTATTCTGTTTACCTTGTTACCTGTGTTATTGTTATTATTGTTGTGTTGTTTATTTATTTCTGATCTAGATATATATTGTTGAACAAATCCTGTAAATAATAACTTAGTACCTATTCTACTATATTTTCTGCTAAATTACTAATTAATGTTAATTCTATTCTGTTTACCTTGTTACTTGTGTTATTGTTATTATTGTTGTGTTTTTTATTTATTTCTAAAATGTAGGTATATATTGTTGAACAAATAAAAAAAAGAATGTTTCCAAATATATGATTCCTCCCCATTTGTCCAATAGATAGAGGTAAAGACTGTCACATGAAACTGTATTGAGTATAACAGAGGCTGAATTACTTACCAGTAAGGTAAAGATAAAGTCTTTTCTAAAATTCCATCAAGGCCCTTTTTTGTGTACATTTTACATGCTCCATACAGGGTGAATAGGGCCTATAGAGTGAATAATATTTCAGATATGAGCAAATTACACTTTGTTCAAGTAGCCTAATATAGTTTCTTAGATTTTTTCAGTGATCTTGTAAACATTGTAACTAAAAGTCTCAAGTTTATTTGTAAAGTGCATTCATGCATACTTCAAAACAGATAAGAGCAAACACATTTGTTACATTACTTGTTTTTTATTGCTTTAATTGAAGCATTATGTTTGTTACATTACATGACAGACATCATATTATACTTAATAAAACATAAAAGTCAGAGATTCTAGTCTTAATGGTCTTATTCACAAAAACATAAAAAAGAACAGAAAACAAGACTTAAAGTATTGATCTCCTGAAGTGTGAAAACATTGGTCTAGCTTTTCATTTGGCTCTCTCCTCCTCCACTCGATCTGTTTACTCTTTTTTCCAAGGTGATCAGGACCCAGGACAAGGACTTGGAGGGGTCATGGGCCATTCCCAGGCGGTCTCCCATCCAAGTACTAACCAGGCCCGACCCTGCTTAGCTTCCGAGATCAGACGAGTTCGGGCGTTCTCAAGGTGGTATGGCCGTAAGCGAAATCTGCTGCCAAAATTGGGCTATTTGAAGAAAAAAAATAAGAGACTCTTTCAGGCTTTTTTGAAGAAACTCAGAGACTTTTTCAGGCATTTTGAGGGAAAAAGAGACAATCTTGGATTTTTTCAACATTTCATTTACTCTTTTTTTTTTTTTTTTACAATAAAGCTTACAGCACCTGGTATTCCCAGGCGGTCTCCCATCCAAGTACTAACCAGGCCCGACCCTGCTTAGCTTCCGAGATCAGACGAGTTCGGGCGTTCTCAAGGTGGTATGGCCGTAAGCGAAATCTGCTGCCAAAATTGGGCTATTTGAAGAAAAAAAATAAGAGACTCTTTCAGGCTTTTTTGAAGAAACTCAGAGACTTTTTCAGGCATTTTGAGGGAAAAAAGAGACAATCTTGGATTTTTTCAACATTTCATTGACTTTTTTTTTTTTTTTTTTTTACAATAAAGCTTACAGCACCTGGTATTCCCAGGCGGTCTCCCATCCAAGTACTAACCAGGCCCGACCCTGCTTAGCTTCCGAGATCAGACGAGTTCGGGCGTTCTCAAGGTGGTATGGCCGTAAGCGAAATCTGCTGCCAAAATTGGGCTATTTGAAGAAAAAAAATAAGAGACTCTTTCAGGCTTTCTGAAGAAACTCAGAGACTTTTTCAGGCATTTTGAGGGAAAAAAGAGACAATCTTGGATTTTTTCAACATTTCATTGACTCTTTTTTTTTTTTTTTTACAATAAAGCTTACAGCACCTGGTATTCCCAGGCGGTCTCCCATCCAAGTACTAACCAGGCCCGACCCTGCTTAGCTTCCGAGATCAGACGAGTTCGGGCGTTCTCAAAGGTGGTATGGCCGTAAGCCGAAATCCCTGCTGCCAAAATTGGGCTATTTGAAAGGTTAGAACATTAGGGTAGGAAACTATATAAAGCTTACAGCACCTGGTATTCCCAGGCGGTTCTCCATGCAAGTACTAACTCAGGCCCGGCCCTGCTTAGCTTCCGAGATCAGACGAGTTCGGGCGTTTCTCAAGGTGGGTATGGCCGTAAGCGACAATCTGCTGCCATTATTGGGCTATTTGAAAGGTTAGAACATTAGGGTAGGAAACTTTTATAAAGCTTAGACAGCACCTGGTATTCCCAGGCGGTCTCCCATCCAAGTACTAACCAGGCCCGACCCCTGCTTAGCTTCCGAGATCAGACGAGTTCGGGCGTTCTCAAGGTGGTATGGCCGCAAAGCGAAATCTGCTGCCAAATTTGGGCTATTTGAAAGGTTAGAACATTAGGGTAGGAGACTACATAAAGCTTACAGGCTCCTGTGATGAAACCCAGAGGCGGTCTCCGGCATTCCGAGGGACTAACCAGGCCCGGCCCTGCTTGGCTTCCGAGATCAGACGAGTTCCGCGGGCGTTCTCAAGGTGGGTATGGCCGTAAGCGAAATCTGCTGCCAAAATTGGGCTATTTGAAAGGTTCGCACATTAGGGTAGGAAGCTATATGAAGCTTACAAGACTGGAGATCCCAGGGCGGTCTCCCATCCAAGTACTAACCAGGCCCGACCCTGCTTAGCTTCCGAGATCAGACGAGTTCGGGCGTTCTCAAGGTGGTATGGCCGTAAGCGAAATCTGCTGCCAAAATTGGGCTATTTGAAGAAAAAAAATAAGAGACTCTTTCAGGCTTTCTGAAGAAACTCAGAGACTTTTTCAGGCATTTTGAGGGAAAAAAGAGACAATCTTGGATTTTTTCAACATTTCATTGACTCTTTTTTTTTTTTTTTTTTTTACAATAAAGCTTACAGCACCTGGTATTCCCAGGCGGTCTCCCATCCAAGTACTAACCAGGCCCGACCCTGCTTAGCTTCCAGATCACGAGTTCGGGCGTTCTTTTTTTTTTTTTTTTTTTTTATTGGAAAATTCTGTATCACAAAACATTTAAAATCATTTTTCCACATAAAAATTCTCTTAAATTAAAGCATTTTTGTAAGCCATTGAAAAACATCTTCCCCAGTACAGAAAATATTTTCATTTCACACACAAGAAAAAATAAAAAAATAAAATATCATCTTTTAACAAATAAATTATTCATTCCATGGCATTTCCACATTAAAGTCATTAAATACTGAGTAAATCTCAGGCGTACAGACCTTATAAAAATCATCCTCTTTTTGTTCCTGTTTAAAATAGTAATACAAACATTCTATATATTTTTCCAAACGCCTTTTAAACATCATCCATACATCCAATACTTTTTTTCCTGTTTTGCAACAACCCTCCTTTCCCATATAGCACTTTTCATCAACATTACAAACAGATTGATCATCTTTCCATTTTTAATGCTTTTGTCACACCCTACCATGATAATCTTATCCTTTTCTGTATCTCCTTGCTCCCCTTCTAATTTTCCAATAATACTCTTACATTTTCCTTTAAAGACTTTTAAAGCTTTACAGTATAAAAAAAGATGTAAAAAACTTTCATATTCCTCACCGCATACTTTACATGTCGCACTTTGTTCAATTCCAATTTTCTTTAACATTGTATCAGTAAAAATCACTCTATGTCTAATAAAAAACTCCAAATTTCCTAGTTTTGTTTCAATAATTTTCCCTTTCATATTGTTCCAGATATTTTCTACTTTTCAAACCTTCAAATGTCTTTTGCCAAAACTCATTTATGATTGGTTTCTTAAAAACAGCATCTCTAAAAAAAGCATAAAACATTTTCAATGTGCATTCTTTAAAAAGCCAATTTTTCTCTCCCAGTATTACTTTTACATCCTTTTCATTTTTCTCCTCTTCCATATTTTCAATTTGTATTATCCATTGCTTAGGTATTGCATGTTTTATAATATCATACTTATTTTTTAATTCTTGTCTGCTGAACTCCTCTTTTGCTTCCTCCATGGCATCAACTATGTACTGTATCGGTAAAAAACCTTCTTTATATTCATATAAAACATCTCTCACTTTAACTATTCCAACTTCCAACCATTTTCTAAAATAAATTTCCTTCCCTTGGTTTAAAATGCCAGTATTTAGGAATAAAGGCTGATTTAAAACGCTTTCTCTTCCTTGTAAATTGTACCTTACATTTAAAAAAAATTTTCCCCAAGCACTTAAAACCTCTTTATAAAATTTTGGTAACCCCACTGTCATCCACTCTTTTGTTCTCATCCATAAAATATTATCCCCCAGATTAAAATTCCCACATTTGTTTAAAAAATATTCCATTGTTGTTTTCCATTCTACTTTATTATTTTCGTCCAGATACTTCCGACCATTTTAACTCTTATGCTGCGTCCCAGATTATCGCATACTATCCGTCCTAGAATAGTATTTGAAAATAGAATTAGTACGTCCCAAACCGTAGTATGTTGAAATGAGTGTTTCAAAGATACCCGGATGGTCTACTATTTCCAGTCAGAATCCGAAGTGTGAGATCGAGTGCACACTCTAACGGCTGATGTTGCCCACAAACCATTGGCGGTGGACGAGGATTCAGTTAGAACTACAAACACGAGTAAAAAGTGTTAAAAAAAAAACTACAGAGACGGAGCGGCGCGCGTTCGCTCGAGTCCCGCGGCTATGTAGAAGGTTTAGATAAACAGGTTTGAGTGATTAATTATCAGTAACCGGGACGAAAATCAATTTATTCAATGTTGTCACATTATATTGCATATGCAGCAGCATTGTGAACTTTTGTAAAGACACGTTTAGCCATTACTTTTTAAATGCATCATTATATTCAAATTGCAAACACGAGGAGAGTATCTGCATGACAGACCCACGACTGGCAGATGATGGAGGATTTTAACTGTGACAAGATGATTCGACAGGTCAGTTTACGGTGACAGGATGCACGCAGCACGTGACAGAGCTGTCCGTAAAAGATGACGTGATAGTATGTCCCGAAGCTTGCCTACTCTTTTTGCTGCACACTCAAAAGTACATACTTTTCTTCACAAAAAGAGTACATACTTTCAGGGCGTAAGTGTAAGTCGGCGAATTCGGACGCAGCAGTAGACTATGTTTCCTTTGTTCTTTAGCCGTTTCTCTCTGCATTACACAAGGTGCGCAAACTTCGGAGCTTACCGTCCTCGGTAGTCTCAGACTTGCCAAGTTCGAACTGGGAGAACGAGAAGCTCCTGAGGATGCGGAGGGACGCCATGCACGGGCTCTTCTGCAAATGGAACAGAGCGTACTTGATCGACGTCACTCAGCATGCTCTGGCTACTCCTGTTATCTCTTTATATATATTTCAGCTAACAATAAAACGAAATTTGCTACAACTCTGCCTCTTTTCGTCAACAATAAAACGAAATATGTTATACAACACCACTCTGCCTCTTTTCATTAAAAAAAAATCAACATATTAGCCTTTAATGGCCATGTGGTTAAAGGCAACGCGATTCTCTTCACTGCATATATTTATAACAAAATGAGCATGATCTTTTTGTTTTCGCTTTAGATTACAGCCCGGAAAGTACTGTGTAATTAAGAGGAATTTACAGTGTAACGTTCTGTAATTATAGTGTACCTATAAAGTACTTACATGTAAGTATAAGGGAACAATATGTACAATTTGGGGAATAAAGGGGTAACAACCAGGAGAATTAAAAAATATATATATATACTCTAAGTGTTATAAAACTAAGGGGTACTTAGGGTACTTATAATTCTACTATTGAAATACAACAATCTTACATTTGGGAGCAGTTTAGCGAGAACATACACTGCGTACCTTTTTGTAGCAATTTTGTATCAATAAGAATGGGTGTAGAGTTGTGTAGATATAAGATTGTGTGTATGCATTTTTATTGTACTTACCCAGTAACTACATGGAACGAGAGGGTAACAAACACCACTTTAATTTACAGCCCGCAATGTCACACTTACCCTGTAACTACAAGGAACAAGAGGGTAACAAGCACCACTACATGAAACAAGAGTATCTTTGCCCAATATTTAAGCAAAAGTTGCAATAGTTTTAGTTTTCAGTGCACTTTTGTTAAAAAGATTACTTTACAAATGCATAGATATGTACCCTGTAATTTTTAAAAAGCCTATACAGGATGTACTGGTTCACCATTATTTCAAAAATGAATGTTCTTGCTAAATTGCTCCCAAATGTAAGATTGTTATATCATAATAGTAGGATAAGCACCCTTTAGTTCTTTAATACTTACAGTATAAATAATTGTTTAATTCTCCTGGTTGTTACCCCTTTATTCCCCAAACTTAAAATATTGTTCCCTTATACTTATATTGTAAGTCCGTTATAGGTATACTATAATTACCAAAGGTTACGCTGTAAAATCGCTTTAATTACGCAGTACTTTCCGGGCTGTAATCTAAAGCGTACCAAAAGTATGAAACATTGATTTTTATTGACATTTATCAAACAGAGACAGGGTTATGGCATTTTATTTTATTGTTCATATTTGACAATAATATAAAAAATGTAAAGAGCCATAAAGTTATGAAACCTCAGAAACAATTTTTTTTTTGCCATGGTACTATAGTTTAGTGAGACCAGATAGACTTATACACAAGACGAATTATACGTCAAATTTATCCACTAGACTGAGAGATATCAGAGCCAGCGCACGTCCAGAAGCACTGAAACACTCTTAAAATTACATTTCATGACTCAATAACAGTAGTATTTTGATATTTCGCGGATTTTCTCCTCTCTCCTATTGACGCTTGCGGGTTGGTGCGAGGTGCATTCTGGGTTACCTGGCTGTCTCAAGTCCACACAAGTCACCTCTCGATGCATCCTCGGTAAACTGGGCGGATCAGAGAACACATCCGGGGATTTGAAGTGGACTTGGCTAGATGTGAACTTTGAATTGGAACGGTACTTGGGCAGCTACTGATGACGTTCACAAGTCCACAAGAACACAAGTACAGACAAGTACGCATATTGAGAAACGGCTTATGTCACCAGGTGACGAGGGCGGAACCATTACTTGGTGTTGTTTCCATGGAGAACTAACACCCCGCCGGTTGGCCCATGAAAAACAGTTCGGCTGGATGCCGCAAATGGGGGAAACGAGCGGCAGCTGCGAGATGGGTGGAGATTGAATTACGGCGTTCACGAGGGGATTATAAAAGTGGATGTTTGGGTGAAGAAGGTGTGCAGAGCTGGACGGATAGAACGGGAGGGGTGATCCAGCGGCAGACCAGGAGTCTAAATTAAGGTGGTTCCACCTCGATGGGGAAGGAGAGACAACATTGACGGTTAAGTGCCCATGGAAGTCTTTATTATCTGACTCAGTGCTTGTACTGTATACAAACGTTTGGCCAACTTGCCCTGGGGTCTCATTTATAAAACTGTGCGTAGGATCCCTGCTAAAAGTTTACGTGCGCAAAAAGCCGAAAATAGCGCACGCCCAAAAAAATCCGATTTATAAAACCGTGCGTACGCACACCTGTAAGCGATGTACCCTTTTATAAATCACAGATCATCCGCAGATGTGCGTGCGGTGAAACAGCCTCATATCCCGCCCATATTGCGCCAGTTGTAACCATAAATAGTCAATGCAAATCACCTCAGTCACTGCTGATCGGCATGTAAATGAGAAGGGGAATCCCATATATAGCCTACCTGGAAAGCGGTAAAATGAAGTGAGGTGATGGGAAGTGAAGTGAAGTGAGAAAGTGGTTTTCTGCAGGTGAGAAAGAGGAAAAAACGTAATTTCTCAGACACTAAGATTGAAACACTTGTAGGGGAGGTGGAGGCTCGGAAAAATGTGTTATTTGGTGGCCACAGCAGTGGGGTCACTAATAAAAAGAAGCAGTGCGAGTGGCAAAGTATTGCTTCTGCCATCAATTGTGTAAGTGGGACAGAACGGACAGTTGCAGAATTAAAGAAGAAATGGTCCGAACCTGAAGGTATACAATTTTATTTCCAAACATATTACATTTCTGTTTTATTAGGCTATATATAAATAACAATATTGATTTTTAAAAAGTTTTATTTATATGTGCTTTCTCATGTAAACACATACAGTATGCAAAATATGTGAAATAAAGATTCTCATTCAGTTAAAGGTGGAGGCAAAGAGAAAACTGTCCTCCCACCGCCAAGAGCGTGGCTGCAACTGAGTGGGGGCCCAAGTACAGCTGATCTCACATCAGTTGAAAGCAAAATCGCCACTATGATTGGGGAGGTCAGCGTGAGTGGTATTGTGTCAGAAAAGGACGGAGACACTGAGCGTGACTGAAACCACAGCAAAGCCAGGTTAAACAGATTTTTAATCATTTTGCGCTGTACATTCTAGTATGTGGAGTGATAAATGTTGCCAATTGTTTGTCATCAAGTCCTTCCGGAGTCTGAAGCTGTGGGTGAACAGGAGGTTCAGGATGACGGGTTCTCAGATGCAGATGCACAGCGTCCGAACTCAAAGCCGGATGTCCCTTCTGCGTCTGGCACGTCCAAAAGTGGTCGGGTACTCACTGACGCCAGTCCTGCAGTTACAGCGAAGACAATAAATGCTGTCAACGGGGTTGCAGATGAGCTACGGCAGATGAGAGCTGTGATGCAAGAAAATTCAAAATCATTAAAAGATGCAGTTAAAACATGAAACTTTTTGTCTTTCTTTACAAACGCCGCATGACATCCTCCTCACGGGATTCTTGCACCTCGTTGATATGCGGCTGTCGGCCAGGGGGCTGGGAGGCTCTCGGGGCTCGTGGTGCTGGGGTGGAGGGAGATCAGAGAGGGAGAGAGGAACACCGTTCCGCAGTGCTAAAGTCGTGCAAAACACCACACGCCGATGAGTAATCTTGCGCACTTTTGCTGGGCAGATATAAAAGTCTGCCACCCGAGGCCTGCAAGCAGCACGCCATCTGCACTTCAGGTGTGCCGATGGCACGCTCCACAACTGCGCCGGGCACCGAGAGTGGACCCTCGCTCATAATGCGTTTCCTCTGCGCTCTGCGGGTTTAAAAATGGGGTGAGTAGCCAGCGTCTCAGGGGGTAGCCACTGTCACCTGCAGATTATAATTGTATTAAAAACAAAATTATTACAGTTTCTACTTTTTTAATATTGTTAAACTCACCAAGAAGCCAGCCATCACGTACTGCGCCTGCATTTAGTCTGTTACCTACACTGCTATGTGTCAAGATAAAGGAATCATGTGTTGAACCAGGCCAGCGTGCCACAATGTTTGTGAGGGTCATGTTGGAGTCACATATGATTTGCACATTAATAGAATGCACATGCTTTACTATTAACATAAGCAAATTCATTTTCAGATGGTGCCCTTATAGCAACATGAGTGGCAGTCGTATCGCGCCGGACTTACATCTGGGAAACCCGACATTGCTGCAAATTGCATTTCAGTTTTGGCCTGTCTCGCACAGTGTCAGGGGAGCCTGGTGTGTCGACTAAGTTCCATATTCAGTATGCCATTCAAATCGACAGGTATGTATGGCACTCAGGGACGGCTGTGATATGCCAGACCTATAGGGTGAGAGAGATGCTAGATTCCAGATGTATTTACTTCATATACAAAAAAGGTACTATGACAAACAAATGTAGAGAGATTACTTCCGAGCTTGTTCCTACATATATGTAAATAATTTACCTGTCTGCCAATTCCCGCTGGAAACAGTCGGTTGCCAAGAACGTTTGCCAAGTGGTGGGTTAGGACTTGTATTTGGACTGGGATGGCATGGTTCCGAGCGTGTTGCCCTCTCTAATACTGGACCCAATTCAGCACATAGATCCAGAGCACAGCTCTAGGCAATTTAAATCGGCTTATCAGCCAGTCAGTCATCATGGGCCAGCAAATCATCATGGTCTCTGAAAACTCTTTCTCTCCTTATTCTGCCATTGGCATAATCCTCCAACAGTGCCAGCAGTGCCATCATGCAGCAGCATTACATACCCGGGTCACCGAGAATTTATATGTTTCTAGCAAATAGACTGATCGTTAACACCTTGACAAAATCACATAATTAATTTGTGGGCGAAAATTTATGACGAAATTGTTATAGTGAACACTTGCTTCTTGACGGTTTTGGAATGAACACCATAGTTAGCACCGAGTGGCGATTGTGCTTCATGACTATATTAGCAGACTTTGACATTTTACGATATATGTAGGCTACATTAAGGAAAATATTTCGTTTTTACACTGTGTTCTGCAGTTCTCTTAATAAAAGGGTATTTCATGCTGTATAACATGTTGTCGTGCCATGTCTCCCGTGCTCCCGTTGTGGACAATTTGATGGTAAGACAGCGCTGATTATTCTTCTTCTAATTTTTTATACATTTTGAATTGCGTTGGAAGTTTACTAGATGTATATAGGTGGCACAAAATAATACTGTTGGATTTAATCTTCATGATAATTGTGGATATAACATATGAAATGGAGTGACAATTAGATGTCATTAATTCTTATAATCGTTCTTCTCACATTTATTTTCTACAATCTAACTTCAGTTCACGACCTCGCCATCGGTGTCGCCAATTTCCTTTGTCTCCAGAACGTGCGTACGCACGGCTCAAAGTTTGCTTAAAGGTGCGCACATTCTCCCGTGCAAGTTTGTTTTTATAGATCACAAACTTTGCGTGGAAACTGGCGTACGTACCGTTTCCAGCCCCGTTTTGTGCGTACAGCACGCTTTATAAATGAGACACCTGGAGCCTAATGAATTCTGATGTTGCACATTGAAGTCTTTTGTCTGATGCTGTTAAAGCCTTTAATGACAGCGGTGTGTGCATAGTTAACTCTCTATACGGTGCGGATGTGCTGGTCCATCCACTCAGGAGGAGGAAGTTGGCTGGGATAGCGAGTGGAGACCCTTATATCCACTGTGATGGTGTGAGTTGCAGTGCTTAGGGTGAAGTGAACACATGTTACTGATTTTAAGTGATTGATGTATGCACCGGTGTGAGGATTGCCTGTGTCTGTCCGTGTTCCCATCTGTTACGCCCATTGTCCTGCAGTGTTGGGCCAGAATTAACCCCTTACTGCGTGTTGAATTCACTGTACAGGATTGTGGCTCCAGTCTGTCCACTGTGAAGAGGATTCGTGAACGTCATGCACTGCTCTTACCCATCTGTTCTAAGTAAGAACCAGTATCTGTTATTGAGTTTTTCCCACTGAAACAAGCCACCGCTGTGAGTATTTGAATACGTATTTACTTGAGAGTGATTCGTGAAATGTTCATGCACTGCTGTTTGACTCTCCTGTTCTAAGTAAGAACCAGTATCTGCTATTGAGTTCTCACACTGAAAACCAGTATCTGTCCATTGAGTTTCTCCCATTGAAGCAAGCCAACCGCTGTGAGTTTTTGAATACTATTGACTTGAAGAGGATTCGTGAATAGCGGTAAAGTTGGTTTTATATTGGACATTAGTTTGAGATTTGGAATTTCCTTACCTTCACTTGTATAAACACGTAATCAAAGTGACCATCTCTTGTTGTATAGATTTAATGGTAGGCTATGACGTGCATAAGTTATATCGTATAATGTTCTTTCTTGTCAAAACGCCTTGTAAATGTGAGAAGCCTAAATTAGTTATCTCCACCTATTGAACAAGTAAGGGATTGTGGCAAAACTGCAACACTTCTGATAGACTTTCGTATTTTGTGACTAGTGAAGACATTAATTATACTAATTTATAATAGATATAGGCTACTGTGTGTATATATATATATATATATATATATATATTTATATTTATATCATATTTCTATTATACTATATTTAAGAAAAATGCTGTTAAATAGGCTAATCCTGATATTTTTTTCAACACTGATAATAATCATACATATTTCTTGAGCAGCAAATCACCATTTTACAATGATTTCTGAAGAATCATGTGACAGTGAAGACTGGAGTACGGATGCTGAAAATTCAGCGTTTTTTCAGTATTTTGGATCAAAAATCAAGGAAGCCTTGGTGAGCAGAAGAAACAATTGCATCAGTTTTTCCTGCTGTTAATCTTGCTTGTAATTTTTTAGTACATTCATCAAAGTGAGAAGAGCAATCCCCTTGTCCTCACCTGTTCCTGCAACCTTGAAACAATTAAAGTAATTTAATATATTGTGTTTCTTTCTTTTAAATATTGTAATTGCTTGCTTTTTTATGTCACTTCAATAAAATTGTTACTTTAAATTGGTATTTTGTATTGTGGGTAAGATTTAAGAAGACTGTGTATAAAGGTTGTTCTTTTTCTGCTTAAACATTAAGTAGTGAATTTCAGACATATACTGTATAGGCTACAATTATGTAAATATTGTGTTTCTCCAAATCATTTCCATAAAATAAGTACATTGTGTTTTTGGTTTAAAAAAAGGTTTTGCTTAAATGGTTTTAATATGCTGTGCTGGTTGCACTCATGCATTGGAGTAAGGCGCGCTGAAGGAGAACCGATTCTGAAGGGCCCACACACTCTTTGGGGCCCCCAGAGATAGATTTTGGTAGGGGGCCCAACCTCATATTCTTTCATAAGGCCCACAATTTCTAACGGCACCCCTGCATTGGAGCACAAAACTCAACATATTATTAGCCTACTTTGGCTGAAAGTATCAGATAAACAAAATTATTAAAATAAACAAATAATAATGAGCGCCCCCTGCCAGACCCGGGCGTCAGTTTGGTTTGAAATGTGGTGGGGAACAGAAGACGCGAGTTCGGAAGTGCATTATCAAAAGTGCTGGGTACACAAGAACCGTGTCTCAAACTGTGCAGCCCTCTTATGCCCAGACCCATTAAGCAGACACATCCGATCCGTTCGATATGTGCGAGCAAAGAAGTTCTATGGTCTAGTGGCAGAATCGTTTGCCAAGCGCGTCAGAGGTTACACGGAATTCTCACCCGACCTCGGTGTGTTTTTTTTTTTTTTTTCTCTCTCTCTCATCAAACCAAATATGTTCATCAGTGGTTACAGTCTATATCAAGCAGGGACACACAGCTTGTGCGCAGTTTATTTTTGGTGATTTCACCGGAATGGATCGAGAGAGTCTCCCGGCAACGGCGAGCAGATTGAAGTGCGCGTCCAGGTGGAGCATGTGCGCGCGCCCGCGCCTCCACAAGAGAACACTGTATCCATGACACTGATAGCAGCGGACACGAGCGCTCAGCTTGAGTTTCAAAAACAAAACATTTGAGCGCTATATTGCTTTTTTTAAGAGCAGGACTAAAATGAATGCTCTGCTAGTTAACTGGAGATGTTTTATGTGTATTAGGTGCATCCGTGCCTCAATGTTTTCCAAAAGTTGTGGGTACAAAATTGGCACATGGCAAAATTTGGTGGGGATGACACCCTCCCCATCAAAAATACCAGCTTCAGCCCGGTCCTGATGGCCGGAGGTTCTGACCTTTGTGCATAGTTTAAATATGATTTTCAAGCATTTTAAGAGACCCAGAAAAATGGCAAACCTTGAAGGAAAAATAATAATAACAAAAACAAATAACTCTCTACAAAAGCAATAGGGCTCTGCGCCCTTGTAGGCCTTGGGCCCTAACCCTTTATTGGCATAGTGTTGCCATATGGCAACAATTACTTTATCTTCATTTTCTAAAAAGCTGTGATATAAAATCAATGTTTCTACAGTTAGTTGTGAAAAGGGGGCCTGTTCTTTGAAGGAAATGCAATTTATGAGGTCTCATGACCAGGCTATCCTGCTTGCCAGTCCTTTTTGCTCATGGACATGGATACATCACTGGTCTGGGCTTCCGCCAGATAGCCTTTTCATCAGAATTTTGGAAAGTTTTCATCAAATAAAAAAGTAAAATCACTATCTGGGGTAAGTAAACTTTCAGTTTTTTAACATTAAATTCAGTTTTGATTTTATACATTTTTTTGTAATATGCTAAAAGCAAATATGGAAACGTCCTGGCATTAAACGAACCTAATGGAGCTCCCATTGATTTAGCATGAAACTACTCTAGAGACTATGTTTACAACTTCTTGCTGATATTTTAAAGGCAAAAACATTATAATTATTTGTGATTTAAGCTATTTTATAGGTTATCTGTAACATATTATGCCATATTATCCCTAAGATGGAAAAAAGAGGTGGTCCGTTACGCCCCGAATGTAGTAGCAGTCTACAACAAGAGCATGGGGGAGTGGATCTTTTTGACTCTTTAATCGCCCTCTATCGCACCAAGATCCGGTCCAAGAATGGTCCCACCGCATTGTATTCACACAAGATCGACATGACCCTGGTAAAATGAACGCGTGCCTACTTTACAGAAGAGACTGGCAGTCCCAGATGCCAATCTCCACACTGTTGGACTTCAAAATCCAAGTGGCCTTCAAATGAAATTAAATAAAACAGCAAAAAAATAATGAATGAAATTAAATTAATGAATGCAGTTTGTTTCAGGTGAGACAGTTTCCTGGTTCCTGGTTATTATTAAGACATTTCAGATAATTGTTGAAATTATAGAATGTTTTTACTGTATAAATGTTTGTTTTAGACATTTTACCAATTATGAGATAGATTTGTAGAGTCTTGTTTTAAATAAAATGAGTTTTTTGAAAAAAAAAAGTGTATTTTATGGTACTTTCCACGCTTGTAACATATTGTTGCCATACGGCAACAATTTACCAACGACCCCACTTTAAACTCTTTTTGTTGTTGTTATTTTTTTAAATATATCTGTAATTTAGCTCATTTTTCTAAGTCAGTCAAAACAGGCAAAACATTTTTTAGAATGTCTAATTAATATTTCATGCAATAGACGGCTAATCAGTGGTGGGGGCAGCCAAATCAATTTTTTTTGGGTGGGTGGGGGGTGTTAGATCATTGACAGGGGGAGCTGTGAAACATAAATGAGCAAAACTAGGCCACTCAGATTTATTATTAAAATATCATGTAGGTTAATACATTTTAATAAATTATTTAATAAATATAATTTATTTATCCATTAATACATTGTCAGGGCACGTCGGCATGTGCGTAAAATGTTTTTATTTCATTAATTGTCTTAAATTATTATTTTATTTATTATATTAGAATATAGGAAGCATGGTGAACTTGAATCATGTAAAAAAAAATAGAAAAATGTTTTTAAAAAATCAGATGCATCAACAACGCGCGTTTGAATGACGAATGTCGGAAATAATTAGCTAAATATTAGGCCTATGTTGAAATAAGATATTAGATCTAAATAATGACTTTTTTTCACCATGAGGTTCAGAGCTTCCATATACAGCCTGAATATATAATCTTGAAAGAAATTCAATATATATTGAAATAAATATGTCTTGCAGAAATTATTTTTTGAGGTGCTCTCGGGGTGTTTTGGTCTTTTCTTGGGGGTGCTTGAGCACCTGCTGTGGCCCAGCGGCTTTGGGAACCCTCTGGGTTCGCGAGCACTCGCAAGGATGATTTAAGGAAAATAGAATTAAAATGAAAACATTTTTTATTGTTTTCATAGAAATCACCGTCTATAGGACTAATATGAAAGAAACACGCGGAAATATGGCCATTTAAATAATTAATTGATTAATAAAACAAAAAAAAATGCATGCAGCAGGATGCTACTGGGATTACAGAGTTAACGGAAAGGAAACCGGAGACGGCAGTTTGTTTAGTTTGTTTTCTTAATTTTACAAAAGCACAATGTTGTGTTTTATTGCGAGTGTACTCAAATATAAGTAAACTTTTTACTTTCACTTTTGCTGTTTTGGCTTGTTTTATAAGTTTGTTTGTTTTTTCATTCTTGTTCGGTTCTGAATCTCATTAAATTCTGGATTTGTCTGTGGAATATTTTTAGTGTATTTAAGCATAGCCTGACACCAAACGAATTACAGTAGGCCTGATAGGCTGTTAATTGGTTAAAATTCTTACGATCGGTTGGTTAATTAGCATCCATGTAGCCTATAGCTAGATTAAAAGAGTGAACAATCAACTTTACTGTTGCAATCGTGGCTAAGGATCAGCCATGCAAGTGCATCATCAAAAGCGGGTGTTATTAGAAGTGCTGAGCTGAATTTTTGTGCCAGTTGTGCACAAAAGTGTTTTAAATGAGAATAAAGTCAAATGCGCCTTTAGGCCCATTGTATTCTGTATGCTTGGCTTAAGAGGCTTATGGGTCGATAATGCTAATAAAAATAAAATAAAAAGGGTGCTCTTGAAAAGGTTTTGAAAACCATTGTGCTGCTAGACAATCCCTAGCACCGCCGCATGGCCCTAATAAACAAGGAGCTACCGAGGGAGAGACAGGTGGAGCAACTGAAACAATAATCACCAAACACCAGACGTCGTTGGGACGTGAGTTTATTTAGGGCTAAATCAAATGGCCTACTTGATTTAGCCAAAAAAAAAAAAAAAAAAAACAACGTCCTAAAATGATGTCTGGTGTTTGGTAAGATGGGCACAAGGAAACACATGCCAACGCAGTCTCATGAAAGTGCGTAATCAGTAACACGAACGTTATTTCTCGTGCCATTTATATGCCAAAAATGTTTTTTTTGCGTGCACAGCCTATGCTATACGCAATGAAACCCCCTTGGGTAGGATTATAGGGGAGGAGGGGGGGTGCGTGCGTAATTATACTCCAGAAAGTGCGCAGGCTATACGACTACGCGAAAACTATGGAAGCTTGTTTCTACCACTATACTGGAAAAATTAAAATAATTGCGACTTTTTATCTCACAATTCTGACTTTTCTCATGATTGCGAGCTTTACATTCCTGCAATTCTACCTTGCATTTCTCAGAATTGCAAGATGTGAAGTCAGAATTGCGTGAAATAAAGTCGACGTGCAGTGTTATAAAGTCAGAATTGTGAGTTATAAAGTCCAATTCTATGGGTAAAAAAACTGTCTTTTTTGTCCTCTCAGAATAGTTTATATCTCACATTTCTGACTTTATAACACGCAATGTGAACTACACGCAATTGAATTTTATATAACGCAATTCTGACTTTATTTCTCAAAATCACGTGTTATAAAGTCGCGGTGCATGTTATAAAGTCAAAATTGCGAGTTATGAAGTCCAATTCTATGGTGGGGAAAAAATTCTTTTATGGAGAAAAAGAAGTTTTTTCTATGGGGAAAAAAGTCTTTTTTCCTCTCAGAATAGTTTGTATCTCACAATTCTGACTATATAACATGCAATTGCGGCTTTATATACACACAATTCTGACTTTATATATCTCGTAATTCTGACTTTATATACGCAATTCTGACTTTATATCTCGCAGTTCTGACTTTATAACACGCAATTGCAACTTTATTCACGAAATTCTGACTTTATATCTTCGCAATTTGAAAAATAAAGTCAGGAATTGTGATGAAAATCGCCATTTACTTTTATACTTTTCATTCTGTGGCAAACAAGCTTCCATAGAAAACTGCGTTTCATGCAAAAACTATTTTTGGCATAAATGCCGTGAGAAATAACATCCGTGCATTGATACGCACTTTCATGAGATCGGGCTTGGACAAGCCATGTGCTCACAACAAACTTGACTAAAACAAGCACATGGCTTGTGATTTGTTCTGAAATTCGAAACATGAGAAAATTCCATGTGCAGCGGTGTCACAAAAAACACAAATGCATGCAGCCAGTGAAAAAATAGAATCCAGCTACATGCTATACTGCAATGCACAAAACACAACATTAAAAAAAAAAACAAAATAAAAAGAAACAGGTGCTACACAAAACAACATTTGGCCTCTTGTCCTGGCCGATGAAAACAAACCTAAGCGCTCACAAAACACATGAAAAATGTGGGTAAAATATGGACCAACTCCAAACGTTGGTTTAAAATGAAATTTACAATTGTAACTCAACGGTTGGGTTTGTCCATATTTTACATTATTTTTTGTTGAACCAACTCAGCATTTTTTTTTTTTTTTTTTGAGCTTAGCCTTGAGCTAGCACAGTAGGATTTATACCTTAAGATATGCGTAATGGTGGCATGTGTTTTTTTATTATTATTGCCGATATTGCAATAACCATCACATGAAATGGGCTACACACAATTGCCTCACCTGCTACAAATCTTTTTCCCAAATTTCAGGCCGTCGTTATAAAGGTGCCACATCTAGTGTTTCAGTTTTATTGAGATAGCCACTAAACCGTGTAATAATTATGGCAAAAACGAAAAAGGGGGAAAGGGGCTGTCAGAAAGACATGTGGACAGCAGCTGGGGGTAAAGAGGTAATGGTGAAGTTTTTTAAGATGGCAAACATAATCACCAAGACACTAAACAAAATGCACCGATCTGGCATGAACAAGCCATTAACATATTTGGTCAAAACCCACAAAACAACCGACAATGGCTTTATGTAGTGTGGAGATACAACCAAGGAATGTTGGAGAAAGCATCAAAACGAAGATATATCTGCTGATTCTGCACCCTCTAACTGGCATCCGAGACAGTTTTTAAGGATAATCAACGAAGAGTCAGCACCAAGGCCTCCAAGAGTCGTGCCTCTTCCCAGTGAGCCGAGAGTTGAAAGTGAATCTGATGATGGCAGTGCCTCTTCCCAGTGAGCTGAGTGTTGAAAGTGAATCTGAAATTGAAGCGAGCCTCTTCCCAGTGAGCCGAGAGTTGAAAGTGAATCTGATGATGACATGCCTCTTCCAGTGAGCTCGATGTTGAAAGTGAATCTGAAATGCACAAGACCTCTTCCCAGTGAGCCGAGAGTTGAAAGTGAAGCTGAGTGATGACGTGCCTCTTCCAGTGAGGTGAGTGTTGATAGTGAAGCTGATGATGACGTTCCCTCTTCCCCGTGGAACTGATGATGTGCATCCCCCAAGCGAGTTTCAAAGTGGTGAAAATAAAGTTAGACAATGTACAAAGGATGACTTTCGAAAGATGTTATCCCCTCCACCAAAAAGCTTTAAATTTGCAATAGAACCAGCAATCTGGAAAAAAATATCACCTTTGAAAGGGATAAATAAACTTAGACGGCCATGGACTCACTACATATATAAACAATTTCGTCAAATCAATCCTTGCTGCCCACTCAGATTCACATACCAACATGTTCGTGTAACAGGAAGCCGAAAACGGCACTGTCCATACATCACGGTCCAAGGGCCAATTGCACCTTCCCCTTCATGCTGTGCTAATTACAAGTTGATCATCACACACAAACCCTTGCCACAAAAGTTCGTTCCAGTAACCGTGTACCGTTCTGGTAAAATCCTCCATCAAAAATCCCATCAACGCTTCCGACAAGCAAGTAACATAAGGCGGGGAGCTATAGCCAGAAGTGTCATTGAAGGCGTAGCAAAGATTACTATAACCGATTGAGAAACACCCCAGTGGAGGAGCTTGTGGCAGGAAACATAACCCACAGCCTCAATAGAAACATCCTGAAGGTAATCTCTCATGAAATAAAAAAAAAACATGCAACTTCATGAGCAACATTTTACTGGAGACACAGCTGACACAGTCTTTCATTAGGGCAACGGACACAGAATTCTCTCCACATACGGGATATATGTGCACAATTTCCAAGTCTGACCCGTTTGGGGCCCACTTTTACACTGAAACGGGGATGACTGTTTTAGCGCATTTGCTTGAAAAAATCCAAAGTAATCTCTCTATTTAGATGCAACAGGCAGTATAATCTCCAGTCTCCCCAAACAAAAAGAGAATACTGGCATTTATGCTCTGACCTTACCAGAAGGAAGAGATGCCCCACCTTGCCAGTGAGTGAGATGATTTCTTCAGAGCATTCTGTCCCGCCAATAACATTCTGGCTCATGCAGTTTTTGCTGAAATTGTCCGCTTATACCACTGTTAAAATACACCGTGTGGAGACAGGACTACAGCTGGTCACTGATGCAAGACGGTTCTTCTATCTTTCAACAAGGAATCAGTGCATACCTTGAAAGTGTGCATGTGATCTGCCAAAAGCAGAAGACATGGTCCGAAATCAAATCTAAGACCATTTTGCATCTCTGTGCAGCACATGTGATTAAAGCAGTGTCTTCTGCTTTTCACAAAGACCAGCGAGAAAGACTTGGCAATATTTGCTACATTTGTCTTTGCGAGGTTGCAAAGCACAGTGTGTGTTGACGATGGGCTGCGTTTCAAGGACCTGTGTGTTGTGCTGCTTTCAAAATATGTCACCAACAGTGTTTAAGCAGTGAAGCATTCTTGCAGGAGGTGATAAATCAGGTACCAATGCAGAGACAATAGAAGAGTCCCTAAACTGTGAAGTTGACAAAAAACATCGAGTACACTCACTGGTAGTTCTCCATACAGTAAACTCTTCCGAAGCATCTATGAAGGGGTACTGAACACTCTGGGAGGAAGAGCACCGAGGAATGTGAACCAAATCCCTATTACTGCCCAGGTATTGTCACATTCCTTTTGGATAACTACATGCCCATCTTCCCACTTTGGAGCGGCATACTCTTGGGTGACCTAAAAAGGTATGCTGTTGATTTAGTTGTGACTCTGCCATCTCACAAGGACATATGCCAAACAAGAGACACCAACTGTCATGCAGAAAATTGGTTTGGGGTCGTCAAAAACTCCATTCTCTGCAGAAAACATAACCTCGGACCAGCAGAGTTCATTACATCTATGTACACCTCTTTGAAGGGACGATACAGGGAATACATCTTAAATAATAGTCTTCCCCAAGATGTACTTATCCGACCAAGGAAGTCATCTAAAGATGTATCGTCTGCTGTAGAGAGGTGGGCTGAAAGATCATCAAAAGAGAGGCAAACGAACATCCCGCTATTTCAGTGCCCCACAGAGAAATGCCAATGCCAAAAAGGAAATACTCACCTGAACCTAAGAAAGATACTGTTAAAGTAATTTCAGTCATTCAAATAAATTATATTAGTATTTAAGTATTTTAGTATGTTTTAGACTTAGATTGACTTTTTTTTCACAGGCCGCAACAGAACAGCTTGACACTAGCAAAATACTACCGGAGTGCAGCGATCCATCCAAAGATACTAAACAAACTTCTGCGCAAGAGGTATAATAATAATGATAATAATAATAAAGATAGGCCTATGTGTAATTTTTTTGTCTGGGACTTATTTTCCAAAACAAATTTTCCAGATCAAAGCTGCCATTCCGAAGATTAAGCACAAACGAAAAAAAAAAACACGTAGACGAAGTGCAAGGACCCAGCCACTGCGGGAGAAATTGCAGATGAGGTATAGGGACTGGGGCACGTATAATAACTCTGACTGTGCAAATTGTGACTGTGCTTGATTTAGGCATCAGTGCTGGTTTCTTTTTCTCTTTTCTTTTTTTACAAAACGAGATTAGGGACCAGTAGCCTACTGCCTTCAAATGGCTGCTACTGTGTTTAACTAACTGTTTGCACTTCTAGAAAAGAAAAAAAGTTGTGAAAAGTAAATGCAATAATACTTACATGTAGGCTACAGCAAGTTTCTTTTCATTATGTGAAAATAATTAAACCTACGGTTCTCTGAATAATGTCAAATAATACGTCTACAGGTTGCAGCTCTCTGGCAATGTAAAAGAGAGTGAGCAGGTTGTTGCGCATATAAAAAATGTGCCCTACAAATTCAGCATTGTTTTAAGGCACGCAGACCTGCTTACTCTCCGACCACATGAACTGTTAAATGGTGAAGTAAGTGGAGATTTTCTATTCATCTATGGCTTTCAGCATGCAAATGTATATATTTTAATTGTGTTATTAATATTCTGTAGGTTATGGAGAGTTACATTCGTGCAGTCCTAGACAGATATACGACAAGTCTGGGAGACTGTACCAGTTGAATCATTACACAACCGGTGTCATTCTGCATGGACCGAGACACGTGGTTCGTCTCGACAAGGTTTGAAGAACGTAAGTATATTATGGAAACAGTGTAATGTAAGCTATAGGCCTACATTTGATTTAAGTATATTTTGATTTTTTTTTTAAAAATTGAAAAACAAGTTTCAGATGAATAAACAAAAATTATGCTGGTGACACATTATACAGGTTAATTTTGAAAACTTTGATGAAGTCTGTTTCATTTGTTAATGTACGAAACAACCACTGGATGTTTGTGGTAAGTGAAGAAACTTCATGTTTTTGTTTGTATCTGTACATTTGGGCCCTATCTAAATTAAGTAAAATATAAGCATTTAGAAATGTTCTGTGACCCAAAACAAACACAAAATCATTCTGCTCTGGACAAATCTGTTTTTTAGACTGGAAGGCGCACCTGTGGTGATCGCTGGGCTAGGTTTCTGTCTTTGGTGCTGAATTGTGCAATTCCAATATATGTTGATAAAATTCTGTTTTCTACACGCACCCAAATCATCGTGTCACGGTGTCATTATAACATGTTCAGACATTATGTAATTAAGAGATTCGTTGTGCAGTCTATAGCCTACAGCAGTGGCGTAGCAAGTCAGTCCCGGGCCCATATGCCAAATAAATTGGTGGGGCCCCCAGCGCGGACGTGAGCGCTCTGAAGCGGCATTAAGCAGACCTCAAACAGAAAAGCACAAAGACTTTATTCAAAGTGAATTTCGTTTTCCTTTCGATTTTATCTTGATTTTAATCAATGTTTCAACAACCTATTGCCTCGATTTAGTAGCCTACATAAGAAGTAAAAGCAAACAATTATATATAATCACGAACACGCAGGCGCCGGTGCCGGGAGCGTGCTCTCAAAGGCTAAATATGTACAATATATATTATTATCAAATATAAATTACAATGTTATATGTCTTTCTTGACTATTTGTTTATTTTTAATTTATTTTTTAGTATCTTCATATTCCTTCAAGTACAATTTTTATCGTGGATCCTGCAACTGAGGAACCCGACATGAAGATCCTTACAGCTGCATCTGAAAAATTCAGGGTAGAACCTTTTCTTTTTTTTTCAGCATTTCCAACAGCTCATGGTGAAACACACCCACGTGTTATTATGAAATTCTTTGTAGATTTGAAAATCCAGCTTCCCCATTATTGTTGAAGCTACACCAGATATTTTGCCAAGAGATGTCTATTTATTATTTTTAATTGGGTCTCATTCCAGATTTCCTCTACTTCCAGAATTTCCCTCTTCTCTCTCACCCCATCATGCCTTTACGTTTCTCTGGGTGGTGCAGTGGTAAGATTGAGCTTATCACAGAGCGAATGAGTTAACCTTGTAAGGTAGTAAAATATGTTGCTTATGCTTAAAATGGAATGTATACACTATTCCTCTGTGTGTCCATTAGTTGTATCCAAATGGTACATTTGCATCAGCTGAAACTTTAACATGTTTACACATTTAATGTATATCATCATCGGAACATTGGAACTGCTCAGGGATATATTGCATTGCACACATAGCTACCTCTCAAGCAAAATATATAACTTTCCCTAGCTCTCTCCTCGGCACACATGAACAACATACTCTAATGTTAGGGGTTAACAGTTAAAGGACCCAGAACCAGATATGAAGAATGAAGACCCGGAGTCAGAATTATAAAAATATAAAGAAAAGTTTACTGAACATAGTTTGCAGTTTCATCAGCAGAAGTCAGCTTCAAGACTCACACAGGAGTTCGTAGGCCGCCCGCTTACAGTTACAAAGATCACAGCAGTTATACCATTTCCAAGGTCTAAGCTACGTCATTGCTTACACGTTGAATGATTCTCATTGGCTAAGAAATAGATAAAAACAGTAATTTTCCACACATATACAGATAGACAAAGCATATCTCCATCGATGACGCATCTGACATTCAGAGGCACATCATGACCTTCCAGGTCACAGATTTGAGTTGCTGGGCGCCAGTATGTCCAGAACAACAACTCATTCAATCTCCAATAATGGCAGTGGTTCCTTAACCTGCATCTAAGAAGACTAACACTAAACTTTAGTCTAACTGGAGTAAGACTTTAACAAAGAAATGATGCCTTAAACTTGGCTTCAATGACCCCTTTATGTTTTAACACTCAAAGTCTCAGACCTAAACCAAAATCCCTATTTCCCTATTATTTTCACTGTTACCGCATTCACATAGGACACTAGCAAATAAGAGCTCCTATCAAGGCTGAAGAGAGTCTGAGCTGCTTATTATCAGTTAAGTGTACCAAAACATAATGGTAAAACATTCACTCGTTTGGGAGAAAAACAGATAACATTTGCTCCTCAGAAAGCAAATATAATAGAAAGAAAACATTTTAATACAACAATTAAAGTTCAATATAGCAATGTTCAATATAGCTTGACCATCTGTAAAGAGAAGGATCATATGTGCTGGACATATGTGTTCACGACGCCTTTAGGATCCATTAACCTTTCTCCTGATACCAGAGAAATAGACAAATGGCCTTGTGCACCTAAAAGAAGCTGGTTACTTATATCAGCATTCATTTAAGAATATGATTTCACAAGCAAAAGCACAAAGAATAAATATATATGTCAATAAATTATTAAGTAACAATGAATAATTAATTAATGATTTTATATAATAAATACATAATCCTTCAAAAGGATATATGATATATATATATATGCTGAAGAGGCAAGGGATTTTGACCACCCCTTCAGTCCCCCGTTTTTAGACCAATGTGGGGTCCAATACCGCCACGTCTGGTCTTATCAAGTGAGGTCACTACGGAGAGGGGGAGTGGTGACGCATGCTCCCCTGACGGGTCACACTTGTCTCTTCACCTCGTCATGGACATGCTGGATACTAAAAATTCCAGTCCCCATTAAGAGGCTCTCCCACCTTCCACTCACAACAGGACATCAATGACATTCTTCCTCAGTTTATCAGTCAGGTTAACATTTTTATAAAACACATAACTGATTACGAAACAAGTACATATTTATTCTCTGGAAGCCGGGCTAAATAAACAAGCACTGTTGCTGTATTCCTAGCGTGGGCTAGACCCTCAGTCACTACTCAGATCCTAAATAAGGACTTTGTCTATAATCATGAATACCAGAAAATAAATTTTATTTAAAACCATAATTTTCAAATCCTTTTATTATAAACAACGTTGGTTAATCCATTATTTTCACTACCCCTTTATAGACCCTTTAGGTTCAAAACACAATGGTTGTCTAACAAAAATATAACAACAAATAATAAAATATTAATAATTAAGATCCATGATAATCGATTCAAGCACTTTGAGTCTTTACTGAAATTAACATTCAGTTTACGGTCACATAGAATGTATCAGTTTAATTGTATAACATCTGTATACCCTTTTTTTATTGTTTCAGAAATAGAAATAGAATAAAACAACTTCACATCATCAGTTTAATCATTATTTTACCACTAAAATATATATATATTTATTTTTCAGTCTGCTTAATAAAGCTTTTGTCCATTCCTTATCTGTATATCACGTTAATCCCTGTTACTCATACAATGCCTTATTTTATTCTGAAACGTTTCATACAACTTAATTTAACATATATTTCTTCCATATTTCTCTATTTACCTACATGCCAGTTCCTTTTGCATCATCTAACCAGTCTTAATTGTTTGCTTACAATCCACACAAACATATCTCACACAACAACCTTTTTGTTTTTCACTTCCGTCTTCCAACAAGTCTCTCACCGCTGTCAGCCTAGTGACACTTAAAGTTCCCTCGTTGGGGAAATAATTTTATTGATTCTTCAATACTCTTGGTTTCTTATCATTAAATTCAACTTTATTTTTTTCTTATAACTACTTCTCACAGTATTTGTCTATCAAGTGGTTAATCTAAAGAATATTAGAATAATAGAAGTCCAAAAATTATTATCAGTATCGTCTCAGTCCCACTTATCTTTACAGTTTTACAGAAAACATAATATTATGTTACTCAGATCCCAACCTCTAAGACAGCCACAAAGCTGCTTTCTCATTTAACCTTTATTAACTAAATTGTAGTTTTCTTAGACATCTAATGTCAAACATCCATTCAATGGTTTGAGAAATAAAAACTTTAAGAAGTTATATTCACTCCTTTGTTCGCCCACCGGCCTTTCATAAAAAATGAGGGACCTCTCTCTGGATAATTTGGATAGTGACTTAGCCAATGTGTCACTTTGTCTCTCTGCCGTCAAGTCTATAATTTCTTTTATTTACGTTTATCACAAGATCCCACATAGTCGTCTATTTAAATGTAGACCCTCAGTTGAATTTAGACAAGAGTTTTTACCCCATAATGGACGGCAATCTTTAACTTACAATTCCAGTTCATATAAAATGCTAATCCAGAGAGTAATTCAAATCAATATCATAAATGACAAAATTATTCATAATTACCAATAGCAGACAGAGCTGGAAAACCACTCCACTTAAAGCTCGTCCCATGTTCTGTATTGTCTTTTCATCAGATTGACTCAGAAATGTCAACTTTTTAAAAGTTTGTCATTCCACTTAACCCATCTGTAATGATAAAACACTCATTCCAGAGGTTAATGACACAACATCCTCAAAATCAGGAAATAATATACCCCAACTAACACATACAAGACATGAAGTGCAGTCACCAACATTCATATCAGACTGTGAACTGCTCTTATTCTCATATTCATATCTTTTAAATAAGATTTTAAACTTCACATTTTCTTGTAACTTTTATTTAATTGTATATGGTCTCTAAACCAGTTTCAAAGCATGCCTGCTTATTCTTCATTTACTTTTAACAACGGTCAGCTGGGTTGTTGTGGTTCATTAACACTTATTTTGTTTAAGCTTTCTTTAGCAGGCCAATGACAGAATGACAGACACAGTTTCCATCCCTTCCTCCACTCAAGTCTCTCTCACTATAACAAAATAATCTTTTCAACAGCCTTCTAAGACAAAGGATTTAGACAACATTTAAATTCATTACAATATCCTTTGTTATCCAGACTTTTCTTAAATCTATAAATGCTGTCCTCATCTTTAGTCACCACCATGCCTAACAACTAGCGGATGAGCGAGTACAGCATTATCTGTATCTGTATCTGTATCTGTTAACCATATGAAGTATCTGTATCTGTATCTGTACTCGGACTGGGCGGGGCCTAAACCCGGAAGTGGGTCGGGTAGTCTTGAAATGGGCGGGGCTTTAACCGGTATGTTATTTTAAGCATGCAATTGATATGGGTTGATCAGAAATTGTTATATTTATTGCTGATAAGATAACTATTTACATGACAGCATCAGCATTGAGCTTCAGATCAATGGTTTTGATCATGATAAACAAACTACAGAACAAGTTTTGCAACAATGAATACAACACATATGCTTGCAATTATGAAGTAAAATGTAATGAACAAGAGTTTTCATCTCAACTAGGGCTGGGTGATATGGACCAAAAGTCATATCCATATTTAGGTGAATTTCGAATTTCGATATACAAAAAATATCCTGATATTTTTTCTGCAAAGTGAGAGCAAATGTTCAGTCAAAGCCAAATATGACATGTCACAAGTAGTTTTATTGAAACATGAACATTTGCAAAATCAGATGAATAAATAATAAACAGGTTTCTTCACCTTAGGGCTGCATGATTATGACAAAAATCTTAATTGCAGATTATTCCCTTGGATTGTAATTGTGATTTATTTATTTTTATTTTATTTATTTATTTTGTTAATACAACGTTGGTATGAGCCATTACAGTCATTTAAAAAATATAAAAAAATAACACAAAGAAAAATATGGGCATTAAGGGGTTAATATAGACACGACAGTTACCATGGTGAATACACAATACTAACAAGAACTGTTAATGAAACATGGAAACTGCTTCTGGTGAATAAAATGAAAATCATACCTGCATTGCTTTTATTTCGTGTAATTTACAACGTAACGGTGTTGCATGCTCGTATACCGGTAGTTTCTTTTGCACTTATACAGTGAGACATACAGCGCGCGCCGCCGCATATGCACGTGCAATTGAGTGTGCGCTACGACTAAACGTTACAGTATAACGGCTGACAGGACAGGGAGTCCGTTTTGCTGAGGTGAAAGACTTTATTTCATGTTATAACATAACATGCTTTAATCAGGCATGCAAAGTGGAAAGAGTGACGGGGGCGCGGGGAGCAGTGCGAGAGCTCTGGGTCAGCAGCTTGCTTGGAGCAAGGATCACAGCGCAAACCTGAACTATCGATATGCGATATGGTCTAATTTCAGTATCACATTTAAAATATATATATATATTATTTATATTGATATATCGCTCAGCCCTAATCTCAACATAACTTTATTTTTTTTATTTTTTTTATCCGAGCACAGATATTGACTTGTATTACTCGTATAATATTCGTACTCGTCAAAAGTGCTTTATCTTGCTAGACATATTAGTTCTGAATCAACACTATAATTTTCCTTGCCCATAAGGCAATCAACATCAAAAAGTTTTATTACTGTCTCCACAACAACAAATGAGAATCACTTCATGGCCCTGACTGAACCCCGAAAGCCCATCTCCTGTTAGCTCTTTATCTATAATCTCCATCAGGGTGTGGTCCCCTGGCATACATTGAGCTTGTCACAATGAGAAACAAGCCATAGAGTGAATGCGGTTTCTGGTGAGTGGGATAGAGGGACTTACGTTCCTGGGGCAGACTGCCGTGACTCCTCACAGCTCCATCCCCCCTAACGATACAGGATGCTGTTGGCCTCGCAGACATCCGTCCACTCTCATCCTCCAACCTCACATAAACACCTCCATCAGGAGATGCCCAGTGTCTGCGTGATCCCCCTGCCTTAGGTTGCCTCCTATTTGGCCAAAGAAGGTCTTACCCGTCATCGAGATGACCACTCGTGCACACATGGTAACCGCCATTTTCTCAAAACTGTTTTCTTCAACAAAATCTGTTGTTTCTGGAGCTTAGGAAAAACATTCGAGAGTCACCAGGGCCATTCGGATTGCCTAATAGTTGTAACACAGGGAGACAGGTTAATGACAAAAGTATTCAATCACTTAAATCCATAAACCATCTTAAAAGCAGCAACCTAGCTACTCAGTGGATTTAGATCACAACCGTACATTCAGTGTACTTCATCTGTAGGCGGAGCCATCGTCCCCGCCCCCGTTTCATGGTGGGGACTAAGATCTTCAGACAAAGAAGTTACTGGTTCACAAACAACCTAGTCAAAGATGTATCTTCGTTTCGTCTATTATTATTTTAATGACTTCTTGAAAGTCCTTCAGTTTTACTTTTAAAACATTTAAAATACAAATTGCCTCTGAATGGCAATGATTTCTCTTAACATCTCTGTGTCTATGATCTTCAACTGAAACACTGTGTTTTAATACCAATAGCTTAATGACACAGGCTCAGATACCAGCTTTAGCTGACATTGAATGAGAGAGACTGTGAGGGATTCAGGACTGGTACTGCACGCTCATAAACTTCTAACGTCAAACTTTATCTCATCGTTTAACTCTATTCCAACTTAAGGCATCTTTGCCAGAAATTACATAAGGTTTCAAATAAACATATTATTTAAATTAGTCTTTTGCCCACATCAGGGAATTTAGGCATTATACATTTTCACTCAGATTGAGTCTATGTTGTACTGGCAGTTTCAACCACAGCACACACACATCAGATTCAGATAAGCAAACTGTTTCATTATAAACTTATCTTTTGAAAGCAAAACATCAGCTTCTAGTTCTTTCATGGTCAACTTTTCAAGCTGTTTGTTAAATCAGCATTCAGCAACTGTTAATCCAAGTATTGCTTCTGCTTATTTGATCTTAAATAAAAATAATTATTCTAGTTCTCAATAATTGTCAAGTTGTCAAAGGTTAGCACTCTCTGCTTATAATACATCTGTTGCAGTTATCATTATAAATCATCCGTGAGATTAGTGTCTCTACATAATCTAAACCCTTTCTAAAATGTTTAATTACAACACAATCATCCTTTTAGTTACTTTTATATATTTTGCAACTCACATTTGTTCAACTCACATTTTGTTGTTGAGTCATTAATTTTACATCAAACTGTAGGCTATCTGTTAATTCACTTTTAAAAATTAAAATTACTATTATAGATCTTTTCTTCAAAAGGATTCGCTTTAAGACTTAAATCTTTTGACCTTGTTTTTATTTCTTATTTCTCAGATGAAAAATGTTAATGTTGTCATTTAAACACGGATCTATTTCCAAACCCCCATTAATACCAAAAATTGTTGTCACTTTATCACATTTTAAAACACCTTCTCGGTGGGCATTTACAGTTACACGTTAAATGATCCTGCTGACCACAATTAAAACACTCTCTATCTGCTTCAACTTACTGAACACACTTGAAGCAGTGTGTGTCCCATTCAGGAATGCACACAGAGCTACTGATAAGCAGTTCTCTGTATTCTTTTACAGTCCACCAGTGGCGGATTTAATCACAATAGCCCAATCATAATCTTCATCACTATTATTGACAAAACATTAATTTTCATAAGATGCATCGAAATGCTCAAAATATTTCTAAGTTGTTTTCACAAAGTTTCTGTTTAACTTTAATCACTTGCCTAGGGAAATTATTCCCGCCCAGAATTTCTTTTACTTGCTTTTTGTAATGATCATTAGCAATCTGAGGCTAAACATTTTCATCTTTCAGTTTCTTTATAACCAGTCAAGTTGTCGTTTAAATTTCCAATCAGACTCAAAACCCTGAATACCATTTCTTAATAATTTCTGCAAATTTCTTCAAGGTGAGGGCTTCAGAGCACAGCTGTTTACAGCATTTGCTCTCTTCTGTCGCACTATTTGTTTTAGGACTGTTCAAATTACTGATCAAGTTATCCAATTTTTCTGCCATATCTTAATCATAGTTCATACTCACCTGAAGTTATTGCAGAAATGGAGGCGGCAATCTTTGAACAACTCAGCTTGGCTTCTGCATGATGAAACTGCAAAGTATACTGCAAAATCACAGTTACATATACTGGTCCACGCCAATTTGGGTCCCACCTTTTATTTATTTTTCGCGGAATCGTTCCTGATGCACCCCTGGCAAACAACCCTGTTTTTGTTAGTATCCCTAACTGCCTGATTCACTAAGTTCGGGGTACCCCTATCTGAGATGGAAGAGATAGAGTAGGTTTGCGGTGCCCTGGACCTCCAATCCAGGGACATACTTTGCTGGGGTGGTGCTACACCAACAAATGCCCAGTCCCAAGTGGGGCCCCCACAAAGCACGCTTCGCTTGCGCTGTCTGCTCTTGTTAAACCTTAAACAATGCTATCAGCGACTTTTTCTCTTTTATACTTTAAACCTTTAGTATAATTAACTTCTTCACTCGCCTCATCGGAGTGAAGACTCTCCGACCTCCTTCAAAATCTCTTCCAGTCAGACAGCCCTAACAATTAACAAAAGCTTACTACCTTGTTTGTTGATTTGCCAAGGGGTGTCACCGAGAATAATTGCCAGCGCATCCTCCACCAAACTGTTAGGGGTTAACAGTTAAAGGACCCAGAACCAGATATGAAGAATGAAGACCCGGAGTCAGAATTATAAAAAAATAAAGAAAAGTTTACTGAACATAGTTTGCAGTTTCATCAGCAGAAGTCAGCTTCAAGACTCACACAGGAGTTCGTAGGCCGCCCGCTTACAGTTACAAAGATCACAGCAGTTATACCATTTCCAAGGTCTAAGCTACGTCATTGCTTACACGTTGAATGATTCTCATTGGCTAAGAAATAGATAAAAACAGTAATTTTCCACACATATACAGATAGACAAAGCATATCTCCATCGATGACGCATCTGACATTCAGAGGCACATCATGACCTTCCAGGTCACAGATTTGAGTTGCTGGGCGCCAGTATGTCCAGAACAACAACTCATTCAATCTCCAATAATGGCAGTGGTTCCTTAACCTGCATCTAAGAAGACTAACACTAAACTTTAGTCTAACTGGAGTAAGACTTTAACAAAGAAATGATGCCTTAAACTTGGCTTCAATGACCCCTTTATGTTTTAACACTCAAAGTCTCAGACCTAAACCAAAATCCCTATTTCCCTATTATTTTCACTGTTACCGCATTCACATAGGACACTAGCAAATAAGAGCTCCTATCAAGGCTGAAGAGAGTCTGAGCTGCTTATTATCAGTTAAGTGTACCAAAACATAATGGTAAAACATTCACTCGTTTGGGAGAAAAACAGATAACATTTGCTCCTCAGAAAGCAAATATAATAGAAAGAAAACATTTTAATACAACAATTAAAGTTCAATATAACAAATGTTCAATATAGCTCTGACCATCTGTAAAGAGAAGGATCATATGTGCTGGACATATGTGTTCTGGTGTCTTTTATGAAACTAATTAATAAGGGGGAAGCAAGAATTTTGAATCTACATTTTGGCGTCACACGAACAGGATCGCATACCCAGGCATTCGTCTCAATCATTTCAGGTAAGACTTTTTTCTTTCTAAAAAGTTATAAGTCTGCCTGATGATTAGAGACAGTAACTGGAAATGCTGAAAAGAACTGTGTTGTTTTAAGTACCAGTTGTTTTGCCAATGAATATAGGACATAAGGAAAAATTTATATAAAATTAATCAATTTAAACAATCAAATTGAATTTAAGGTTCTCTGAAAAGTAAACCTCAAACAATATTTGAAATGCTGGGATAGAGAAGGATCTTTTTTAGAAAAAAGGCCATCTAGTCAGAAATTTGGAATTGCTGTAAAACGATTAAGCTAGTAAATTTGCTTGGTTATAACTGCGACGTGGTTGGATAGTGGCGGGACTGTTTAAAGAAGGCAGAGTAATCCCTAAAGCATCCAACACACTGAAGATTCGTTCTCAGAAGGAGACGAGGAAAGTGTGACACAAGCGATATCTTGATTGACCAAAGCGGTTAAATGTGGCGGGACTGTAAAAACGATGGCAGAGTAACCCCTAAAACATTGTAACACGCTAGAGTTATACAAGTATAAAAGGCGCCCTTGTAACTAGCTAGGATTGTGGGCATTCTGAACCTGACCGTAAAGCTGTTCAAATATTTGAGGAGACTGATCCGAGTTAACTTTAAGGAAAAAATAAAAACCAGAGAAATTAATCTGAGATAAAATCCAAAATAGGTCTATTTGAAAAGAAAGAAAAAAAAAAGAAACCGTTTTGAGTTTTAAAAGAAAAACTAAACTATTGAAAAGCATTAGAGTTAACTTTTCTTTATATTTTTCTTTTGTTTTGTGAGTGAGGGACAGAGAAAGGGAGCAAAGCAGCCCCTCCCTTTAGAATTGCTCTGCACACACACAGTTAGAGAGGGAGGAAGAAACAGGGTAGCCCCATACATACACACACACACACACACACACAGCCTGCAGCTCTGAGCACACACAGACGCATCACATAGGCTGCAGTTTCTGAACATAGACGCACATACATACATAGCCCCTTCCGTATAATTCACACACACATATAGGCACACATTCATTTCTCTGCTGTTGAGTGCACTGACTTTGAACACTTTGAAAATGGCAGCAAGTGTCTGCACCAGTCGTACAATATCAGAATGGTACCTTGAAAGAAAGAAGAACAAGAAACTAACTAAACTTTTGAAAAAAGGACTGGACATTAATGCATCTATGAATGAACAGTTAAGCTGGTTCGAGTCCCAAAAAGACAAGATAAAATCAAAAGCATTTCCAATTTTAGCAGCTAATTGGATTGTGAAACAAGGTGGAATTTGTTGCGATTTAAACGGTGGTCCCGTTCCGCTTGTTGAAGTGATGAAGCCTCAAGTTGAAGCATACCACAAGTTAAGCAAAATCATGTCCATCACATGTCCAGACAAGGAAAACACAACCAGTGATGATTTATTTGATCCAGATTGGACAAATATAATAACTGAAGCTGAAAGGAAATATTCACAAGCACCAGTGAAATCTGCGACAACAGTAACGCCTCCACCTTACAAACCAATCTATCCAACTTTGCCTGAACAATACACAAGTTCATCTAAACCTCTGATGCAGCCTCAAGCTTCAAGATCAAATGGAGGTCCAGTTGACAAAATGTATATTGCATCTGCACAAGCAGCTCCAATAATAACAAGATCTAAATCAGTCCAGCCAAGCAGAGACATGATGCGATGCACACAGGCTCATAATTATGGATCTGACTGGGGTGACGAGACAAGGGATGACGACATGATCACAATTGACAAAATCGGTCCTGACTTTTCTTCACCTGTGATTAAAAGGGAAGAGTCACAACCTGAAATGATGACCGAAGAAAGACCGTTTACTCCAGGAGAACGACAAGCCATTCTCACAGCCTTGCCTCCTCTGAAGAGACAAGATCCAAACACAGAGTTTTGGCGAGAATTAGACTCTCTGGTTGAAGCACATCAAATGACACTGAAAGACATTCACACCATTGTGAAAGCTAAAATTCCAAGAGACCGATGGGAACGCTTGCCAGCGTCAATAACAACAGCCCAATGGGTAGACTTGTGGGTTGATGGCCAGGGACGACCCTTGGGTCTTTGGCAAACATTAGATGTATTTCGAAAAGAAATCCAAGAAATCTTGGGCAGTGGTAAAATTCCATTCACATCAGTGACATTGATTAAGCAAAAGGATGATGAATCTCCTGATGAATATGCTCTGCGTAAGTGGAACGCTTATGAGAGATGGGCTCTCTGCGCTAAGAAACAACCTGACAGAGATGATGTACAATTCACTGACACACTTGTGGATGGCTTTAGCTCTAAATACCAACAAGCGTTATCACTTGGAGTCAATCCAGGCGAAACATATGACCAAATTATGCAATGGGCTGGCCGTCTAGAGATGGCGATGAGATCAAACAAGGAAGATGGAAACAAGCCAAATCGAAAAGGAGTGGCGACAGCTCAATACAACATGGACACAAAGAATAAGATTGTTGTTTGCGGCAATTGTGGAAAGCGTGGCCACTCAAGAAAAGACTGTTGGGCTAAAGGTGGTGGAGCAGAAGGTCAAGGTCCATCATTTAAACAAGTCACTGCGAAAAATCATGATGAAACCTCTAAAGGGAAGACATGGACGGAAGCACAAGTTCGTCAACTCATAGAGGGGATTATGCGTCCGCAATAGGAATCAGCGGCCCCCTGTATTAGTAAGAAAAGAGACAATCGCCTTTTCATCAATGCATTAATAGGGGGCCACCCATGTGACATCTTAGTCGACACTGGAGCTTCAATTTCAATAACAGATCTGAACCTACCTACAACAGATGAAACTATGGAAGTTGAAGGAGTTGGAGGAGGTATCACAACATTTCGTAAAAGTATCCAAGTTCCACTACAAATACATGAAGATGAAGTCGTATGGACATCTTTCTGGGTGGGACCTAATTCACAAGGAAGCCTCATAGGCATGGACATTCTTCCATTGTTGAACATGATTATCTTTACTGACAGTCGTCAAATCGCTACAACAGCTGGGATAATACCACACGAAGATCGCACATGTAATTTGAGTTCAGTTGGTGCAGCAAAACCAATTATCAGAGACTGGACAAAAGATGGTGTGTGGGGTCTTCTGTGCAGTTTACATTCAGAAGTTTGGGCTAAACACAAATTTGATTGTGGCAAAGCCAACATTGATCCTGTTGTTATTGAAGGGCCGATACATGCCCCTCATAAACAATATCCTATCCGACCTGAAGCAAGACGAGCCGTGGAAGAGATAGTGGCAGACTTGGAAGCTGAAGGGATCATCAGACAAACTTCATCAACCACTAATAGTCCTGTCTGGCCTGTCAAGAAATCAGATAACTCATGGAGATTAACGATTGATTACACAAGACTCAACAGTGTAACACCAAAACCGCATCCAATTGTGGCCAATCCTGCCACCATTCTGAATGATATTCCAGGAAATGCAAGAATTTTCACAGTGCTAGATGTACTGTCTGCTTTCTGGTCTATACCTATTGATGAAAAATCTCAAGAGAAACTTGCCTTCACAGTGGGTGCAAAACAGTATGTTTGGAACAGACTTCCACAAGGTCTTAATATTTCTCCTGTGGTGTTTCACAGAACTTTGGATCAGTTCTTAACGGAGCAAAAAGCTGAAATTGAGAGTTCAGGAAGTGTTTGCCTCCAATACATGGATGACTTGTTAATTGCAAGCCCAGATGAAAACAGCCATATATTTGCTCTGAATATTGTCCTACAAGCCCTTAAGAAAGGAGGATTCAAAGTCAACCCAGACAAAGCACAGCTGGCCAAAACCAAGGTTATCTACTTGGGCCAAGAAGTATCTGTCGAGGGAAGGAGACTGACAACAGAGCGTGTGGAGGCATTACGGCAACTTCCAAAACCTCTAACAGTTACAGGAATGAGGAAGGTGATGGGACTTTTCAACTATTGTCGTCAGTACATACCTGACTTTGCTAGCATCACTAGCCCCCTCATTGACTTGTACAAGGGAGGAAAGCCTGGTATGGAACAGATAACCTGGACACCGGAAGCTGAGGAAGCATTTACTTCAATGAAAGAAAAACTGACTTCAGCCCCAGCCTTGGGACTTCCTGATGGACGATTGCCGTTTCATTTGTGGACCAGGGTGGGAGATGAGACGTATTCAGCAGTGCTGTGTCAAAAACCAGGTGATCGAATTCAAACCAGTTGGATACTTTTCCACAAAGATTCCTGTTACTATGATGGGTCAACCACGATGTATACAAGCTCTCGATGGTGCCACATGGGCAGTGGATGCTGTGGAAAATTTGATAGGAGCACAAACAATCATATTGCACACTCCACACAGTATCGTGACGTTGTTGAACAACACAAACATTAAGACCATTACTGATGCAAGGAGAGCAAAATGGGAAGCAACTTTGTTGAACAAGGATTTGAGAGTGGAAATCATCAGAGACACGTCTCTTAACCCTGCAACAATGATGATCGAACCACATGAGGGAAAACCACATGAGTGTGAAAAACAAGTAGAAGAAGAAACTCTTGGTCCTGTTAATCCAACACCTCTTGAAAATCCAGACAAGGAGTTATGGGTCGATGGATCCAGTTACTATGTTGATGGAAAACGACATACTGGATGGGCTGTAGTGGAAGCTGATGGAAATGTCGTGAAGAAAGGAGCTCTTTCTGGGCATTTTTCAGCACAAGTAGCTGAGCTCATAGCACTTACAGAAGCTTTTGAACTATCGGAAGGAGAACGAGTCAACATCTACACAGATAGTCGTTATGCTTTTGGTGTGGTCCATGACTACCTTGCCCTGTGGAAAAGACGTGGCCTTATCACCAGCAATGGGGGTGAAATACAACATGCTTCCATAATTCGTCGTTTGATTGCAGCATGTCACTTACCCAGAGAAGCAGCCGTGATCAAAGTGAAATCACATCAAGCTGACAAGTCCAAAGAAAGTCAAGGAAACACGGCAGCAGATGCAGCAGCTAGAGAAGCAGCTCTACTTCCTCTTACACCTGTTACCTTGGTAAAGGGAAACACTGAAGATAATCCTGAGCTTCGCCTTCTGTCATATCAAACTGAGACAGATGAAGAGAAAGAACAATGGATAAAAGTGGGAGCGAAAGAGGATGATCAAGGAATCTGGAGAATTCCAACAGGACAGGTGGTGATGCCTATCGGAACAAGAAGAGAACTAATGCAGCTGTATCATGGAAAAGTACATGCTGGAGCAAAAGCAATGAAAGCTCAAATCAGCGAGACGTGGTGGTGGCCTCGAATGATGAGAGACATTGATGATTACTGTAGAAGATGTTTGATCTGTCTGAAAGCAAATGTGGGAAAATCTGTAAAGGTGCGGATGTCACATGCACCCAGACCAACAGGTCCATGGACACATCTCCAAATCGATTTCACCGGACCTTTATCACCCAGTGGAGGATACCAATACATTCTAGTAATCATGGACAGATTTACTAGGTGGGTGGAAGCATTCCCTACAAAAACCTGCACTGCTGAAGCAGCGGCACGAGTAATGGTTGAAGAAGTTTTTCCTCGCTGGGGTCTTCCATATGAACTGGATTCTGACAATGGAACTCACTTCACTGGAAAACTGATGAAGGAAGCAATGAAATTGATGGGGATTAAACAGAAATTTCATATCGCATATCATCCGGAGTCTTCAGGGATGGTCGAACGAATGAACAGATCGTTAAAAACCGCGCTTACCAAAGCCATTCTGCAAACTGGCCAAGGTTGGCATAAGTTACTACCTGCAATCTTGTGGAATCTGAGAGCAACCCCAAACAGAGTAACGGGACTGACTCCTTTTGAACTGATGACTGGAAGAGCAATGGTTCTACCTCCTGATGCTCCGCCGCCTGCGGGAACAGGAGGAGACTCTACTTTGTTCCAAGAGAAGTTACGACGCTATCTTACAATGCTGGACAAAGCAATCAAAGACAATAATAAGAAAGTGCGAGAAGCTCAACAGCAATGGGATGAAAAACATACCACTACTGACATTCCACACATTCCTGAGTTAGGCAGTTTTGTTATGGTCAAACGTATCCACAGGAAAGGTTTAGAACCTAGGTGGGAGGGACCATATGAGGTACTCTTAACCACTGATACAAGTGTTTGCCTAAAAGGGAAGGGTATAGGAACAGATAGATGGTATCACTGGTCACAAGTTAAACCTTGCTTAGTGAATGAACAAAATGATGAAGGCTTATAGTCCGAGATTGAGCGCTGTTGACTCATTAACCTTTAAAAACTGGGAAAAAGTGTGATGATTAATTATTTTTCTGCTTCCATTTCAGGAATCAATTCCATTGACATTGATTAGAGATGGTTGCAAGTTATTCTCGATACACAACGACAATGGTATGCTTGTTTTTAATTTTACTTGGTATTTACCAAGGAAGCCAAGCTTTATGGACTCCTCGAGTTCAAGAAATTACTCGGAATGCAACTCTGAAATCTGGCCAACGTTTTACTCTACCCTTTATTTCCAGATGGGGATTATGGGATTGGGTGCCACGTAATGATAAAGACCTTGCAAAATATCGCATGGGCATCTACGGTGGATGTAACTTTCACCACCAATGTTACCAAAGCAGAGTAATTTGGCCGGTGAAAGATGGGGGGTATACTGGTAGTGCTCAAAGACGAGAAATTTGTTCAAAACAACGATGTGAAATTGTGGGGTTAAACCTCATAACATCTACTAATGTGGAAATTAATTTCATTTTGAATCGTACCCACATGCTTACAATATGGGATTCATTAGCCCAAGGCTGTATCTATCCCATTGTGTTGCCATGCGAGGGGTTTCTAAGGGATGCTGCCTCCGGGACAACAAGATTCAAGGGAAATTACATACGAGTTTGGCATTCGGAAGATGCGAATGAATATTGTGAGACTGAATTAGAAACTGGTGAAATTGGACGGTGTTTTTACCTTTCCGCGGAAAAGACAAACAAAGCTAAAACATGCCCAAGTACAACTATTGCACCAGCTCATGGTATATTGTTAGCAAAGGAAACCAAAACCTTGATAAACGAAGCCCACATGGTGCGACAACGCATTAATTATAACTTGATGTCTCTTCTTACTGTTTATGATCAGTCCTATTGTGGAAATTTCACAAAAATTAGGAGTTGGTTGGAAAAAGAAATTAAATATTATACCTCTAAGGATCCTCTGGGAAGTCGAAATCGTAAACCTCGAAGTATATGGGGAGACATAGCGGGGGTATTTGGCTCTGTCAATTCAATTAGTAACACTGCTCAGATGAACCAATTAAGTGAGTACACTCAGTGGGTGGGAACAATGACCGGGAAAGGACTTACTGAGGCTCTTCAAGGTTCTCTACATATTATAGCAGCTGGTCAGCATCTTAATGACGCAGCGAAGGAATTGGCAGATGCATTAGTGAAATCGTCTAATTTTGAGACACACCGCGCGGCGTGTTTATTTTTGGCTCAGAATTTGAAGGATCAAATGGTAGAGGATATTCAGGTTATTCGAATGGGTCAAGTTCCTGAGCGAATAGCGGAATCTTTGTTACTAGTTTTCGGTAAGCAACTTAATTTGACTTCTATTAAACATGCTCCATTAGTTAAAATCGCAATTAATGAAGATTCGTTGTCAGGTTCTGGAACATTACCTTTGATTATGGTCTGGCCTCAATATGGGAAGCGCAATATTATGACAGTTAGACGGTTCCAATCAATGGGGGTTAGACAAGGAAATTCAGTAATTAGATTAGGAAGGAATGGATATTGGGCTGACGGTGAAATACCAATGATTTCTACTACAGATTGTTGTGTTGAGGAACATGAGTGGGTAATTTGCTCATGCTCTACGATGTTTAGTCTATCTCTTAATGGATCTGCAGTTTGGGAAGTAGTTCCTTTAGATCAAGCCACAGGTGCTTGGCAGGTGTCAGAAGCACAGTGGTGTATATTACATGACGGAATAAATGAAAATATGATATATGGAGGAAAGTTATGTCCGATTCCTTCTGATCCATTTTGCGTTGAGATTCTCTATCCTCTTCAATTGGGTGGAATTCATGTTCCACATGTGCAATTGTTGCAGTTAGATCCACAGTGGTGGAATAATGATTTGGTAGAAGAAAGGAATTATGAACTCTTTGAAATGGTTAAGAGAGTTAAAGCGAGCGTTAAGGCAGCTCAAGAGGAGGGAATTCAAGCAATGGGACATGTTATCGTAGCGAATGGAGTAGCTAAATTGATGTCTGAGAGGAAATTAGCTCGAATTCCAGGGAATTTATCATGGTCAGAATGGATAGTTTTGACTATGGTAGGAGTTTTCGTGTTTCTGTTAGTGATAAAACTTATCATATATGTCACAGGAAAGAGAAGTGCCAAACCTGTCAGATTGGTTATTGCTAACCAAATGGATAGAACCGAGAATGGGAAATACAGAGTGAAATAGGAGATTTTATACGCTACACTACATACAAAACACAACCTTACAAACAATGAACACCCGCTTACTGATTTTCAACCCCAAGGGATAGGACCCTTTAACATCAATGTTTATTTTGGTTTGTTGTTTTGGAGCACGGAACTGAAGGATTTAATTAATTAATGAGTTAATTAATTAATGAGTTCAGGCACGGGCAGAAGATTTTTTTAGTTTTTCTTTTCTTAGATGATTGGGGTTCATTTTACATGCTTACACATAGACGTTAATTGACACATAGTTTGCGGGGACATAACACGGGTTGGGGTTCTTTGTTATTTGTTTTCTTTTCTTTTCCATTCTTCTGTTCTTTTATGTCTATGTCTTGGTTGCTACTATTTCTCCTCACCACTATCACTTCAATAGGTTGGCCACCTCGAGATGATGGTGTGGAACTGACGGCCGTAGTTCCAGAGGAGGGACTGAAGACTCACAATTTCATCTTTTCACAATTTCATCTTTTAATGTTTTATTTTATTTTTGTTTTATTAATAATCATAATCAGTAGTATTATGCATGTGTTTTATACTTTTCATATACATTCATAATCATTTTGTAATCATTTTGTTTTATGAATCATTCTTTTCTGAATACTGTACTGTATGAGGGAGACTTTGAGAGACTTTGGGGACTTTAATGTATATGCAGTGTTTTTCCATCGAGCAGAATATACATTCCAACGTTAATGGGAACCACATGTTTCTGGTAATGTAGTTAGGTTTTTTTTTATCAGCCTATATGAACTGAATCCTCTTTGTTCAAGTCAGAGAGAGAAATCCAGAGAAGCAGAATGAAGATCTTTTGCTGTTCCTTATCACTCTCTCTCCCTTATGTCTTATATAAATTGGTAAAATAAATAAGATATATTGGCAGAACGACTGGTGTCTTTTATGAAACTAATTAATAAGGGGGAAGCAAGAATTTTGAATCTACAAACCTTTCTCCTGATACCAGTAGAAATAGACAAATGGCCTTGTGCACCTAAAAGAAGCTGGTTACTTATATCAGCATTCATTTAAGAATATGATTTCACAAGCAAAAGCACAAAGAATAAATATATATGTCAATAAATTATTAAGTAACAATGAATAATTAATTAATGATTTTATATAATAAATACACAATCCTTCAAAAGGAAATATGATATATATATATGCATGCTGAGGCAAGGGATTTTGATGCCACCCCTTCACTAACTTCACAAAATACATTATGAAATTATTATAAAAATGAATAAAGAAAAATAATATTAAACAGTTTTTTTTTGTTTTGTTTTTTTGTCTACACTTTGCACTAAGTTTCATTTTATTTTGGACACTTTGGAAAACTGTGCTAATTGTTTTGAAACATAGGCAGTATTTCAGGATGCCGTATAACCAGCTGGGAAAGGAGAGATGGGTTAATATTCAGTGGAAGCTTGGACACATATCTCACACTGTCCAAGATGATGCAACAAGCTGTGGAGTGTTTGTCTTGCAGGTATCTGTTTAATGCAAACATTAAGTTTTCAAAATTACAATTAAATAATTTGGTTCACTTTGGATAATTGACTTCTAAAAAGTGTTTTGTCTCTTTCTTATGATGATTGTTATAATAATATAATAATATATATGTATATATATTAATGTTTTTAAAATATGGCAAATGAAACTGTAAAACAGTTTCCAAAATCCTAAAAGATTTGATATTGATCCATCAAGAGACAATATTGAACAACTTAGGAAGAAATGGCAGTGGAAATTTTCCTTGCATCAGGTTAGTTGCTCCAAACTGTGAAAATTTTTCTGTAATGGGCAAGAAAGTTCTAATTTTCAACTATCCATTTTAGAATCAAAAGAGGACTACTGTTCCATCTGTGCATTGAAAGACCTCCCTCAAAGGGACAAGCACAGACATCATAGACTGGGTAATTAGGGCCATAATGAAAGGCATACATTTCTGCCTAAATTGTTCTTATTATGATGTAAGTAAGAGAGTCATTTGGTTATAAATGGACAATGGAGAATAATTTGGACAATTGGTGATTTTGGGGTTAAGTTTAAGTAGCCTTAAATGCTATCACATATAGTAGCTTATAGTTTAATAAGAGAAAAATGCTGTTTGTCCATTTTGTTTAGCATACATATGATATTTAACCATCTTTCATTTCTCCTGCAGGTTCAGTGTGAAAAATGTGCTCACTGGTTCCACAGTTTATGTGTAGGATTCAATGCTACACAGACCTCTGGCATGGCTTCACCATGGCTTCTGTGAATTGTGCAGCATTTAAAAGGTAATTGATGTGAAAAGTGCATTTGAGTCACATGAGTTCATGCTACATCTACAACATGTATAGATTGTTATAGTCCATCTTACTACATTTTGACATTGATTTAAATGTATGAATGCATAATGTCTTGTTTTAAAAACCATTTTCTTTTTTATTTAGAAAAGCTGAAGAATATTCTGATTCCTTTTTTGGGCTGTCTGAGAAAACAGACAATTTGATTTGGACAAGATGTTTTTTTTTTTTTGTAAATAAAAGAATGGCTACTGTTTGACAAATTAATGTTTCTTGATCATTTTGAACTGAATTTAATATTGAAAACATTTAACTTCTGCATAATAGATATTAGTAAAGTAGTGCATTTTCCTTAACTGCTTCCTGCAGCTTTCAAGTTTCCTTGTGGTTTCCATTATGAGAAGTGGTGCACTATCATATTAGTTATTAGAATTTCTGATCTTTTTTTTTTACAAAACGATTGGCCTGTTTATACACGAGAGAGTAAGAGAAAAAAAGGTTTGACAAGTCTTGAAGTTGGCTTGAGAAACCTGGAAACAGAGATTGAAGAAGTTCAAAGTTTGAGTAGAAAGATCAGAACAGTCTGAAGGTCTGGGCCAAAGCTTGAGCAGCATGTAGAGTTAGAAAGCTCAGGAGGAGTTAGCTGTCAGAAAATTTTGTCTCAGAAAGAAGAATAGATAGTTTAAATAGGACTTCAAGAGTTGACTCTCAAGCCAACTTAATAAACTGAGTAGTAAAAAAAACAGTAGCAATTGTGAGAACGCCTTGCCTCTTGCAAGCACCCACTACTAGCACAAGTATGAACAATAACAATAGTGAGTGCCACAATGCATTGAAAATGTACAGTAACATACTGGCAGGCTGCACAGCTTAGTAAAAAGTGTTATTAAACTCGCAAGTAAATACACCTGTAACAATAGTCTGAAATCATTCAACAAGTGTTCAGTGAGTCAAAATGTTTCTAAACTGAAATTTGGAAAAGGAGAGAAAATAAAAAAAATCTATATACATTGATTTAATGGGGAAATGTCCAAATGTCTTTTTCATATATACACACACACACACACACACACACACACACACACACACACACACACACACACACACACACACACACACACACACACACACACACACACACACATACACACACATACTGCACACACACACACACACACACACACACACACACACACACACACACACATATATATATAATTATTTTTTAATTTGCGTTGGAATGTGTGGTCTGCAAGCTGAAGTGAGAAGCATAGGGGCGGTGCTAGACTCTCAGTACAAGTGGGGGCGGAGCTCCACCACTGGGCCCCTCGGCTACTCAAAGTCATATCTGAAATTCAAAAAAAAAAACTTGCTAAGAAAACCTAAAATCAGTTGATGAATGCATATGAATGTAAGAATGTGTCACTCTGTCGTGGCTAAGTAAATCTTACAGGTTGAATAAAACAACACAAAGAAAAGCCACATTTCTTTATAAGTTTGTATTGAGGAACAAAGAAAACAGTTTGCTAGTCAAAGTAAAAATGTTTCAGCACCACAGACAGCGATCTCATCGACAGTGATGGTGCTCGCAGTCACTCAGTAGAACAGCGACGTCGCCATAATGTGTTTGCTGGGTGTAGGTACTCTCGCGTGGGGCCCCTTTTCTGTCAGTAGTTGCGTTTTCATTACCCTTCAATTTGTGCAATAGAAATCGCGAAATGAAATACGTGATGGAACACATCAATTTCGCAAAATTCCTGCCCTTATCGCAACAACAATAAAAAGACGCTCCGCATGAGAAGGTTTTTCAGCTAATTCGAAAAATGATTTTTTGCAAAATTGCAATGGAAACGGATTTTGCGCATTTACAGTCACCTGACTTAGAAGACGGAGATGTGTTTTAGGTCCGTGTCCGCAAATAAAAATAATAAGTAATAGCTAATTATTATCATTGGCCTATTGTAACATTTATTAGGCTACATGTAAGACGCTATTATCCAAAAAAAGGAACAAAGCAATTCGTCACATCTCATTCATAGTACAGGTTGGACAATAATAGAAAGAGTTCAGATGCAAAAGCCTCTAAATGCCATTTGAAATTTTCTTCTGAATGACCATTTTTCATCAGCTTGTATATTTAAGTTCAGTAATTTCACTTAAATGACAATTAATAGGTAATCTTCATTGCCATTTAAGTGAAATTACTGAACTTAAATATACAAGCTTGATAAAAATGATCATTTTAGAAGACAAATTATAAGTGGCACTTAGAGGCTTTTGCATCTGAACTCTTTCAATAATAGGGCTAAGATTATCACAAATAAACACTCGATTTTGAGCAATAAAGTGTGTGCGGAGTTTGGAGCACGCGCTGGATGGCAGACAGGCGCGGGCGCGCCGTGAACACTTTAATTTTCCCATCAACAGGAATCAACTTAAAATACTCTATCATTTCTAGTTATACAGAAAATAATAATACATTATTCGCAACTACTTTTATTTGCGTAATGTCACAAGAACAAGTAGCCTAAACGTTGTGCTTTTGTAAAATAAAATAAAAGAATCAGGGCACGCTTTTGTGAAATCATGTGCATCCGGAGATTATGTTTTTAGCCCGTTATTTTTTCTGACGCATTTAGAACAACTCACACAGCACTACGGGAAAAATATAATAAATATTCAGGTTGGAATTAGAAAACCAGTAAAATCTAAATTTGTTTTTCCCAAATTAATTTGTGAATAGGCCTATCTTAAACGTTTTAAAGGGACAAAAAGTCATAAACAAATATCTGAAAAATCGTTGAGATGTATATAGCGCAGCATTGGTGTGGTCAAACTAAAATGTTGGTGTTCAACTTTGCGTTTTAAAAATACAACAACCGTTCATTTTTCGTTTTCAATGACCGCTCGGACATAATAGGCTACAAGAAGATAGAGTTCTTTATTAAATTCGTTAAAAAAAAGAAACAATAATTACAGGAATAGCTCTCTAAACCTCAAAGAAATGCCATCAAGACATCGAAGCAGAAATAAGGGAGAAACACAGGAACTCTGGGTCTTTCCCTGCCATTAATGCTTGGATAACACACCAGACACCATGTCTCCTCCCATTAATAATAATAATGTCGAGTGCGGTGCATGGCTGTGAAATGGGTTATAGGCTAAACCTGTCAAAGTCCGTTGCCATGATTTTGGGAATGACTTATCGCAAGAGGAAAAAAAGACGTTTTATTCGCATAACATCGGTCAAATGGCAAACACCGTCATTTCGCAATGAGTTTTTTATCGACATTTGGAAAATATTGCAAAAGTTTTGCGCAAATCTGTGATGGAAACGCGCTGGTGCACGCAAGATCAGCGGCGTTTGAGGGGCCCCGAATTGGCACGGGGCCCTGGGCGGCCTCTACCCAAGCACCCTCGCCATCTCCGCTACACGTAATTATATTTAAGTACTGGGTAATAATAATGAACAAGATGTCCTTAGCCTACTTATAGGGTTAGGGTAGAATTAGGGTTTGGTTAAGGGTTAGTTGCATGTAATTATGCATCAATTACTGTTATTACTATGGTAAGTAGCCTACATGTTAGGCTACATGTAGTTTTTAATCAAACATGTAATTAAAAACTGTAATTGCAACTGTTGAGGCTTCCGAGTAGTGTAGGAATAGAGAGGAAATGCATGTGAACAAAGTAGACCAGTTGTGATGTCATCAGGTCACATGACCAGGAAGGGCAATAGATTTGAATGTTGGAAAAATTCCTTAAAAATAGACCAATTGTTCTTTTGACGATATGAGTCGTGTATGACGGACAGGGAACGCGTGTGAACAAAATACAATAGCCGTGATGCTCATCAGGTCACATGACCAGGAAGTCTAATAGATTTGAATGGTGGAAAAATTCCTTAAAAATACACCAATTGTTCTTTTGACGATATGAGTTCGTGTATGACGGACAGGAAACGCATGTGAACAAAATACAATAGCCGTGATGTCATCAGGTCACATGACCAGGAAGTCTAATAAGATTTGAATGGTGGAAAAATTCCTTAAAAATACACCAATTGTTCTTTTGACGATATGAGTTCGTGTATGACGGACAGGGAACGCATGTGAACAAAATACAATAGCCGTGATGTCATCAGGTCACATGACCAGGAAGTGTAATAGATTTGAATGGTGGAAAAATTCCTTAAAAATACACCAATTGTTCTTTTGACGATATGAGTTCGTGATATGACGGACAGGAACGCATGTGAACAAAATACAATAGCCGTGATGTCATCAGGTCACATGACCAGGAAGTGTAATAGATTTGAGTGGTGGAAAAATTCCTTAAAAATACACCAATTGTTCTTTTGACGATATGAGTCGTGTATGACGGACAGGGAACGCGTGTGAACAAAATACAATAGCCGTGATGTCATCAGGTCACATGACCAGGAAGTGTAATAGATTTGAGTGGTGGAAAAATCCTTGAAAATACACCAATTGTTCTTTTGACGAATATGAGTCGTGTATGACGGACAGGAAACGCGTGTGAACAAAATACAATAGCCGTGATGTCATCAGGTCACATGACCAGGAAGTGTAATAGATTTAGAGTGGTGGAAAAATCCTTAAAAATACACCAATTGTTCTTTTGACGATATGAGTTCGTATATGACGTGACAGGAAACGCGTGTGAACAAAATACAATAGCCGTGATGTCATCAGGTCACATGACCAGGAAGTGTAATAGATTTGAGTGGTGGAAAAATTCCTTAAAAATACACCAATTGTTCTTTTGACGATATGAGTCGTGTATGACAGACAGGGAACGCGTGTGAACAAAATACAATAGCCGTGATGTCATCAGGTCACATGACCAGGAAGTGTAATAGATTTGAGTGGTGGAAAAATCCTTAAAAATAGACCAATTGTTCTTTTGACGATATGAGTTCGTGTATGACGGACAGGAAACGCGTGTGAACAAAATACAATAGCCGTGATGTCATCAGGTCACATGACCAGGAAGTGTAATAGATTTGAGTGGTGGAAAAATTCCTTAGAAATACGACCAATTGTTCTTTTGACGATATGAGTTGGTGTATGACGGACAGGAAACGCGTGTGAACAAAATACAATAGCCGTGATGTCATCAGGTCACATGACCAGGAAGTGTAATAGATTTAGAGTGGTGGAAAAATTCCTTAAAAATACACCAATTGTTCTTTTGACGATATGAGTCGTGTATGACGGACAGGGAACGCGTGTGAACAAAATACAATAGCCGTGATGTCATCAGGTCACATGAGCAGGAAGTGTAATAGATTTAGAGTGGTGCAAAAATTCCTTAAAAATACACCAATTGTTCTTTTGACGATATGAGTCGTGTATGACGGACAGGGAACGCGTGTGAACAAAATACAATAGCCGTGATGTCATCAGGTCACATGAGCAGGAAGTGTAATAGATTTGAGTGGTGGAAAAATTCCTTAAAAATACACCAATTGTTCTTTTGACGATATGAGTCGTGTATGACGGACAGGGAACGCGTGTGAACAAAATACAATATCCGTGATGTCATCAGGTCACATGACCAGGAAGTGTAATAGATTTGAGTGGTGGAAAAATTCCTTAAAAATACACCAATTGTTCTTTGGCAGATATAGTCCGTGTATGACAGACAGGGAACGCGTGTGAACAAAATACAATAGCCGTGATGTCATCAGGTCACATGACCAGGAAGTGTAATAGATTTGAGTGGTGGAAAAAAACCTTAAAAATACACCAATTGTTCTTCTGATTATATGAGTAATATATGACGGACAGGGAAACGCGTGTGAACAAAATACAATAGCCGTGATGTCATAGGTCACATGACCAGGAAGTGTAATAGATTTGAGTGGTGGAAAAATTCCTTAAAAATACACCAATTGTTCTTTGGCGATATGAGTCGATATATGACGGACAGGAAACGCGTGTGAACAAAATACAATAGCCGTGATGTCATCAGGTCACATGACCAGGAAGTGTAATAGATTCTGAGTGGTGGAAAAAAAACCTTTTTTCCACAATTCCACCATTTGTTCTTTTGTGATGTAGTTCTAATGTCGTGATATAGCTCAAACAGTATAGGGTTCGATTCGCTAGATAAGAATGTGTAACTTGAAATGCAATGTAATTGGACAAAAGTGTCTGGAAAATCAAATGCTGTGAAGGTTTATACAAGTTGAGTAGTGGTAGCGTGTCGCCTTTGTATCGGGACACATCACATTGATCCTAGTTCAATTCCAGCTTATACCAGGTGAGTGTAGAATTAAACTCCTTGCTTTGACTCTTTTCCTGTTTACAATGTCCTATAAAATAAATTTAGCAAATAAAAAATGTTCATAAACAAGGTTTGTAACACGTGTGAATTTATTGATGATGTTTGTAGACTCGGAATTAAAGCCTCTTGTGTTTCCCCGTTATTATTCAATTTACGGGACCGGACACCAGTTATCTTGCCAAGAAAGTTTTATTATATATATATGTCAGGAGAGAAACTTCAAAATGTTGAGTTCATGCCAGGTCTATATGTTTCTTTGTTCCTCGCATCTGGTCATGCCTACACGTTCCTCGTGTTCATGTTTCTCATGTTTCTCTGTTTCTCTGTTTCTCTGTTTCTCTGTTTCTCTGACCCGGAGTACAGAGACCTTTGGTTTTATACATCACATACAGTCTTACAGCTTCCTTGTAAGGTAACAACGTGTTGCTCTGAGCTTCTTAACTTAGAACGTATATGTCATACATACAGTTGTTTAACATGTCACGATTCTCTTCCATATTAAGAACTATCCTTGTTGGTCGTACATCTGTGATACACTTACATCAGTGGAAACATTTATGCTGAGTGAACATGTTACATTGCACACATACCTCTAAGCAGAATATAGCTTTCCCCTGACATATGTTATCTCTCATGCATTCAAACTCATGCTTTGAAACTCCATAAGATAATACATTGATTATAAATATTAATAAAGAACAATAATACAGATACATAATATTTAATAATGAAATAATATTAAAAGATGAAATTTTAGTCTTCATCTCCCTCCACTGGAACTACGGCCGTAAGTTCCACACCATCATTCCCAGGTGGCCAACCTATAGAAGTGATAGTGAGGAGAAGAAATAGCAGACCAAGAAAATAGACAGAAAGAACAGAAGAATAGAACAGAAAAGAAAAAAACAAAACAAAACAAAACTAAACCCCGTCCCGTGTTATGTCCCCGTATACTATGTGTATTTTAATATCTATGTGTATGTATTTAAAATGAACCCCAATCATCTAAGAAAAGAAAAACTAATAAGTCTTCTGCTCGTGCCTGGACTCATTAATTAATTAACTCGTTAACTAATTAAGTCCTCCAGTTCCGAGCTAAAACAAAAAAACATTAAAATAAACGTTGATGTTAAAGGATCCTATCCCTTGGGGTTGAAAATCAGTAAGCGGGTGTTCATTGTTTGTGAGGTATTGTTTTGTAAATAATGCATACATTTCCCTATTTCACGCTGTATATTCCATTCTTGGTTTTATCCATTTGGTTAGAAATGATCAAGTTGACAGATTTTGTATTTCTTTTCCTAGTTACACATATCAGGATTTGAATCACGAGCATGAACACAAGAACTCCTACCATGATCAAAACTATCCAATCTGACCACGATAAATTCCCTAGGATTCGTGGTAGTTTCTTTTCAGTCATCAATTTAGCTATTCCATTTGCTCACAATAACATGACCCATTGCTTGAATTCCCTCGTCTTGAGCTGCTTTTACACTCTTTTTAACTATTTTAATCATCTCAAAGAGTTCATAATTTCGTTCTTCTACTAAGTCATTATTCCACCATTGTGGTTCTACCTGCAACAATTGCACATGTGGAATGTGAATTCCACCCCAAATGAAGAGGATAAAGAATTTCAAGACAAAATGGATCAGGAGGAATTGGACACAACTTTCCCCCGTATATCATATTTTCACTTACTCCATCATGTAATATACACCACTGTGCTTCTGAAAGTTGCCATGCACCTGTGGCTTGATCTAGAGGAACTACATCCCAAACAGCAGAACTATTAAGAGATAGACTAAACATTGTAGAGCATGAGCAAATTACCCACTCATGTTCCTCGACACAACAGTCTGTGGTAGAAATCATTGGTGTATCACCTTCAGCCCAATATCCATTTCTTCCTAATCTAATTACTGAATTACCTTGCCTAACACCCATTGATTGAAATTTCCTGACTGTCATAATATTGCGCTTCCCATATTGAGGCCATATCATAATCAAAGGTAACATTCCAGAACCTGACAAAGAATTTTCATTAATAGCGATTTTAACTAATGGAATATGTTTAGCAGAAGTCAAATTAAGTTGATTACCGAAAACCACTAATAACGATTCTGCTATTCGCTCAGGAAACTTGTCCCATTCGAATAACTTGAATATCTTCTACCATTTGATCCTTTAGATTCTGCGCTAAAAATAAACACGCCGCACGATGTGTCTCAAAATTAGACGATTTCATTAACGCATCTGCCAATTCCTTTGCAGCATCATTAAGATGCTGACCCGCTGCAATAATATGTAGGGAACCCTGAAGAGCCTCAGTGAGTCCTTTCCCAGCCATTGTTCCCACCCACTCAGTGTATTCACTTAATTGATTCATTTGAGCAGTATTACTGATTGAATTGACAGAACCAAATACCCCCGCAATATCTCCCCATATACTTCGAGTTTTACGATTTTTACTACTCAGAGGATTTTTAGAGGTATAATACTTAACTTCTTTTCCCAACCAACTTCTTATTTGTGTAAAATTACCACAATAAGACTGATCGAAAAACAGCAAGAAGAGAATTCAAGTTATAATTAATCCGTTGTCGCACCATATGGGCTTCATTTATCAAGGTTTTGGTTTCTTTTGCTAACAAAATACCATGAGCTGGTGCAATAGTTGTATTTGGGCATGTTGTAGCTTTATTTGTCTTTTCCGCAGAAAGATAAAAACACCTTCCGATTTCCCCAGTTTCTAGTTCAGTCTCACAATATTCATTCGCATCTTCTGAATGCCATACTTCGTACATAATTTCCCTTAAATCTTGTTGTTCTTGAGGAAGGATCCCTCAGAAACCCTTCGCATGGCAACACTATGGGATAAATACACCCTTGGGTCAATGAATCCCATATTGTAAGCATGTGGGTACGATTCAGAACTAAATTAATTTCCACATTAGTGGGCGTTATGAGGTTTAACCCTATAACTTCACATTGTTCTCTTGAAACAAATTTCTCGTCTTTGATTACTACCAGTATACCCCCCGTCTTTTACCGGCCAAATTACTCTGCTTTTGTAACATTGGTGGTAAAAGTTACATCCTCCATAGATGCCCTTACGATATTTGAGCAAGGTCTTTGTCATTACGTGGCACCCAATCCCATAATCCCCATCTGGAAATAAAGGGTAGAGTAAAATGTTGGCCAGATTTCAGAGTTGCACTCCGAGTGATCTCTTGAACTCGAGGAGTCCATAAAGCGTGGCTTTCTTGACAAATGCCAAGTAAAGTTAAAAATAAGCATACCATCATCGTTGGGTATTGAGAATAACTTGCAACCATCTCTAATCAATGTCAATGGAATTGATTCCTGAAATGGAAGCAGAGGAATAATTAAGCATCATTTCTTTGTTCCCAATCTTTAAAACTAATGGATGAACATTGCTCAATCTCAGGCCATAAGCTATCATTGTCTTCTTGTTCATTCACTAAACAAGGTTTAACTTGTGACCAATGATACCATCTATCTGTTCCTACACCCTTCCCTTTGAGACAAACACTTGTATCTGTTGTTAAGAGTATCTCATAAGGTCCTTCCCATCTAGGCTCTAAACCCTTCCTAGCAATTCGTTTAATCATAACAAAACTGCCTATCTCGGGAATGTGTGGAATGTCAGTAGTGGTATGTTTTTCATCCCATTGCTGTTGAGCTTCTCGCACTTTCTTATTATTGTCTTTAGCAGCTTTGTCCAGCATTGCGAGATAGCGTCGTAACTTTTCTTGGAACAAAGTAGAGTCTCCTCCTGTTCCCGCAGGCGGCGGAGCATCAGGAGGTAGAATCCATTGCTCTTCCAGTCATTAGTTCAAAAGGAGTTAGTCCTGTAACTCTGTTTGGAGTTGCTCTCAAGTTCCACAGAATAGCAGGTAGTAACTTATGCCAACCTTGGCCAGTTTGCAGAATGGCTTTGGTAAGCGCGGTTTTCAACGATCTGTTCATCCTCTCTACCATCCCTGAAGACTGTGGCCTATGCGGTATGTGAAATTTTTGTTTAATTCCCATTAATTTCATTGCTTCCTTCATCAATTTTCCAGTGAAGTGAGTTCCATTGTCAGAATCCAGTTCATATGGAAGACCCCAGCGAGGAAAAACTTCTTCCACCATTACTCGTGCCGCTGCTTCAGCAGTGCAGGTTTTCGTTGGGAATGCTTCCACCCATCTAGTAAATCTGTCCATGATTACAAGAATGTATTGGTACCCTCCACTGGGTGATAAAGGTCCTGTGAAATCAATTTGGAGATGTGTCCATGGACCTGTTGGTCTGGGTGCATGTGACATTCGCACCTTTACAGATTTTCCCACATTTGCTTTGAGGCATATCAAACATCTCCTACAATAATCATCAATGTCTCTCATCATTCTTGGCCACCACCAAGTTTCACTGATTTGAGCTTTCATTGCTTTTGCTCCAGCGTGCACTTTTCCATGATACAACTGCATTAGTTCTCTTCTTGTACCAATAGGCATCACTACTTGTCCTGTTGGAATTCTCCAGATTCCTTGATCATCCTCTTTCGCTCCTGCTTTTATCCATTGTTCTTTCTCTTCATCTGTCTCCAATTGATATGAAAGAAGATGGAGCTCAGGATTATCCTTGGTATTTTCCTTTACGAGGGTAACAGGTGTAAGAGGAAGTAGAGCTGCTTTTCTAGCTGCTGCATCTGCTGCCGTGTTCCCTTGAGTTTCTTTGGACTTGTCAGATTGATGTGATTTCACTTTGATCACTGCGGCTTCTCTGGGTAAGTGACATGCTGTAATCAAGCGACGAATTATGGAAGCATGTTGTATTTCGCTCCCATTGCTGGTGATGAGTCCACGTCTTTTCCACAGGGCAAGGTAGTCATGGACCACACCAAAAGCATAACGACTATCTGTATAGATGTTGACTCGTTCTCCTTCAGATAATTCAAAAGCTTCTGTAAGTGCTATAAGCTCAGCTACTTGTGCTGAAAGTTTCCCAGGAAGAGCTCCTTTCTTCAGAACAGTTCCATCAGCTTCCACTACAGCCCATCCAGTATGTCGTTTTCCATCAACATAATAACTGGATCCATCGACCCATAACTCCTTGTCTGGATTTTCAAGAGGGATTGGATTAACAGGACCAAGACTATCTTCTTTTACTTGTTTTACGCACTCATGTGGTATTCCCTCATGTGGTTCCAGCATCATTGTTGCAGGGTTAAGAGACGTGTCCCTGATGATTTCCACTCTCAAATCCTTGTTCAACAAAGTTGCTTCCCATTTTGCTCTTCTTGCGTCAGTTATGGTTTTGATGTTTGTGTTGTTCAACAGTGTCACTATACTGTGTGGAGTGTGCAATATGATAGTTTGTGCTCCTATCAGATTCTCAACAGCATCCACTGCCCATGTGGCACCATCGAGGGCTTGTATACATCGTGGTTGTCCAATCATAGTGACAGGAATTTTTGTGGAAAAGTACCCAACTGGTCTGTATCGATCACCTGGTTTTTGACACAGTACTGCTGAATACGTCTCATCTCCTACACTGGTCCACAAATGAAACGGCAATCGTCCGTCGGGAAGTCCCAAAGCTGGGGCTGAAGTCAGTTTTTCTTTCATAGAAGTAAACGCTTCCTCAGCTTCTGGTGTCCAGTTAATCTGTTCCACTCCTGGCTTTCCTCCCTTGTACAGGTCAATGAGAGGGCTGGTGATGCTAGCAAAATCAGGTATATACTGACGACAATAGTTGAAAAGTCCCATCACCTTCCGCATTCCTGTAACTGTTAGAGGTTTTGGAAGTTGTCGTAATGCTTCTACACGCTCTGTTGTCATTCTCCTTCCTTCCACAGATATTTCTTGGCCCAAATAGATAACCTTGGATTTGGCCAGCTGTGCTTTGTCGGGGTTAACTTTGAATCCCCCTTTCATAAGGGCTTGTAGGACAACATTCAGAGCAAATATATGGCTGTTTTCATCTGGGCTTGCAATCAACAAGTCATCAACATATTGAAGGCAGACACTTCCTGATTTCTCAATTTCAGCTTTTTGCTCCGTTAAGAACTGGTCCAAAGCTCTATGAAATACAACAGGAGAAATATTAAGACCTTGTGGGAGTCTGTTCCAAACATACTGTTTTGCACCCACTGTGAAGGCTAATTTCTCTTGAGATCTTTTGTCTATAGGTATAGACCAGAAAGCCGACAGTACATCCAGTACCGTAAAAATTTTTGCATTTCCTGGAATATCATTCAAAATAGTGGCAGGATTGGCTACAATAGGATGCGGTTTTGGTGTTACACTGTTAAGTCTTGTGTAATCAATGGTTAATCGCCATGAGTTATCTGATTTCTTGACAGGCCAGACAGGACTATTAGTGGTAGATGAAGTTTGTCTGATGATTCCTTCAGCCTCCAAGTCAGCCACTATCTCCTCCACGGCTTGTCTTGCTTCAGGTCGGATGGGGTATTGTTTATGAGGGGCATGTGTCGGTCCCTCAATAACAATGGGATCAATGTTGGCTTTACCACAATCCAGTTTGTGTTTGGCCCAAACATCTGGATATAAACTGCACAGAAGACCCCACACACCATCTTTTTTCCAGTTTCTGATAATTGGTTTTGCTGTACCAACAGACCTTAGATTACATGTGCGATCTTCGTGTGGTATTATCCCAGCTGTTGTGGCGATATGACGACTGTCAGTGAATATGATCATGTTTAACAATGGAAGAATGTCCATGCCAATTAGGCTTCCTTGTGAATTCGGCCCCACCCATAAAGATGTCCATAAGACTTCATCTTCATGTATTTGCAGTGGAACTTGAATACTTTTGCGAAATTTTGTGATACCACCTCCAACTCCTTCAACTTCCATAGTTTCATCTGTTGTAGGTAGGTTCAAATCTGTTATTGAAATTGAGGCGCCTGTGTCAACCAAAACATCACATGGGTGGCCCCCTATTAATGCATTGACGAAAAGGCGATTGTCTCTTTTCTTACTAATACAGGGGGCCGCTAATTCCTATTGCGGACGCATAATTCCCTCAATGAGCTGACGGACTTGTGCTTCAGTCCACGTCTTCCCTTGAGAGGTTTCATCATGGTCTTTTGTACTGACCTGTTTAAATGATGGACCTTGACCTTCTGCACCACCTCCTTTAGCCCAGCAATCTCGTCTAACGTGTCCACGTTTTCCACAGTTGCTGCAGGAAACCATCTTATTCCTTGCGTCTTTGTTGTATTGAGCTGTCGCCACTCCTCTTCGATATGGCTTGTTTCCTTCTTCTTTGTTTGACCTCATAGCCATCTCCAAACGACCAGCCCATTGCATAATTTGGTCAAATGTCTCACCTGGGTTGACTCCAAGTGATAAAGCTTGTTGGTATTTTGGGCCAAGTCCATCCACAAGTGTGTCAATGAACTGTACATCATCTCTGTCAGGTTGTTTCTTAGCACAGAGAGCCCATCTCTCATAAGCATTCCACTTACGTAGAGCATATTCATCTGGAGATTCGTCATCCTTTTGCTTAATCAATGTCACTAATGTGAAAGGAATTTTACCACTGCCCAAGATTTCTTGGATTTCTTTTGGAATACATCTAATGCTTGCCAAAGACCCAGGGGTCGTCCCTGGTCATCAACCCACAGATCTATCCATTGGGCAGTTGTTATTGAAGCTGGCAAGCGTTCCCATCTGTCTCTTGGGATTTTAGCTTTCACAATGGTGTGAATGTCTCGTAGTGTCATTTGATGTGCTTCGACCAATGAGTCTAATTCTCGCCAAAACTCTGTGTTTGGATCTTGTCTCTTCAGAGGAGGCAAGGCTGTGAGAATGGCTTGACGTTCTCCAGGAGTGAATGGTCTCTCTTCTGTCATCAATTCAGCTCCTTCCTTTTTAATTACAGGTGAAGAAAATTCAGGACCGATCTTGTCAATTGTGATCATGTCGTCATCTCTTGTCTCATCACCCCAGTCGGATCCATAATTAAAAGCTGGTGTACAGCGCAGCATGTCTCTGTTGGGCTGAACTGTTTTAGATTTTGTTATTATTGGAGCTGCTTGTGCAGATGCAATATACATTTTGTCAACTGGACCTCCATTTGATCTCAAAGCTTGAGGCTGTGTCAGTGGTTTCAATGAACTTGTGCATTGTTCAGGCAAAACTGGATACATTGGGTTGTAAGGAGGAGGTGTTACAGTGGTTGCAGATTTCACTGGTGCTTGTGAATATTTCTTTTCAGCTTCAGTTATTATATTTGTCCAATCTGGATCAAATGAATTATCATTGGTTGTGTTTTCTTTATCTGAACAGTTAATAGACATAATTTTGTTCAATTTGTGAAATGCTTCAATTTGAGGCTTCATTGCTTCAGCAAGTGGGGCTGGACACCCATCAATGCCGCAGAAGATTCCACCTTGTTTCACAATCCAATGAGCTGCCAGTATTGGAAATGCTTTTGACTTGATGGAGTCTTTTTGAGAATCAAACCAGCTTAGCTGCACATCCAAAGATGCATTAATATCCAGTCCTTTTTTCAAAAGCTTAGCTTGTTTTTTCTGTTTTCTTTCTAGGTACCAAGCAGCTATTGTTTTACTGTTAAAACCACTTTCTGGCATTTTAAAATCTGTCACTCTGTACATCAAACAGCAGGGATATTTTGGGAGTAAGTGTGTGTGTGTGTGTGTGGTGGATGTATAGCTACTGTACGTGAATTCCAGGGAGGCCCCTCTCTCTCTGCTTCTCTCCTTCTGACCCTTTCCAGCTGCTCTTATAACTCAAAGAACAAGAAGGGGGAATAAAACAACAAAAAAACAAAAAGGTTAACTCTAATAATTTGTTTTCTTTGTGTATTTGTTTCTTCTATTTCTTTATTTATTTTAGTTTATTTGAAGTTGCTCTCAGATCAGTCTCTTCCTCTCAACACTGAACAGCTTCTTGTCAAAATCAGAATGCACACAATTCTAGCTCCTATTTCCATTGATACCCTTCTTCTAAGGGTTCAATCCAGCGTGTTTAAAATTTTAGGGCGCCTGTATTTCTAAATACGGAATCCTGTACTCCTATAGCACAGACCCGCCACTTTAAACCGCTATAAATCACTGCTTTGACACACTATCCTCGTTTTCTAAAACGATTCTTTGGTGTGTTGGAAATATTTTAGAGATTATTCTGCCATCAGTTTTTACAGTCTCGCCATATTCCAACCACCTGCCAGTCATGCCAAGCGAATTGCTAAATCGTTTTACTGCTATTCCAAATATTTGACTAAATGGTCTTTTTTCTAAAAAAGATCCACTTTTCCTAAAGTCTTTTCAAAAATGAAAAAGACTTCCCCAGCATCATTCAATATTTCAGAGGTTTTCTGAACAGAGCAACTCAAATAAGCCACATCAAATTCAAATTATATAAATTATTATTATTATTTTTTTTTTCTGACATATATATTCATTGGCAACACAACTGGTACTTTAAATCACAGTTCTTTTAAGCACTTTCAGTCAATGTCTAATCATCAGGCAGACTTAAAATTATTTTTTAGAATAGTAAAAGTCTTACCTTGAATGACTAAGACAAATGCCTGAAGATGCAATCCTGTTCGTGGTGACGCCAAATGTAGACTCGGAATTAAAGCCTCTTGTGTTTCCCCGTTATTATTCAATTTACGGGACCGGACACCAGTTATCTTGCCAAGAAAGTTTTATATATATATATGTCAGGAGAGAAACTTCAAAATGTTGAGTTCATGCCAGGTCTATATGTTTCTTTGTTCCTCGCATCTGGTCATGCCTACACGTTCCTCGTGTTTCTTATGTTTCTCTGTTTCTCGGTTTCTCTGTTTCTCTGACCCGGAGTACAGAGACCTTTGGTTTTATACATCACATACAGTCTTACAGCTTCCTTGTAAGGTAACAACGTGTTGCTCTGAGCTTCTTAACTTAGAACGTATATGTCATACATACAGTTGTTTAACATGTCACGATTCTCTTCCATATTAAGAACTATCCTTGTTGGTTGTACATCTGTGATACACTTACATCAGTGGAAACATTTATGCTGAGTGAACATGTTACATTGCACACATACCTCTAAGCAGAATATAGCTTTCCCCTGACATATGTTATCTCTCATGCATCTCAAACTCATGCTTTGAAACTCCATAAGATAATACATTGATTATAAATATTAATAAAGAACAATAATACAGATATATAATATTTAATAATGAAATAATATTAAAAGATGAAATTTTAGTCTTCAATGTTACTTCAGTTAAGATAAAACAAACAAAAACAACATTTAAAACAAATTAAGTTTATTTATAAACATTTGCGTATTTCAATTCAGTTTATTTGCCAGACTCATGTCCAAAAAGTCACGCAAGACAGGATATATAGCTGGAGAGACAAATGTTTTTATTTATTTGCTGTTTTTTTATCCGTTTCACACTTTAGCAAAGCGCTCCCTAACTTTTCAGAGCCGAATGTCAAACGAATGTCCAATATAAAACCAACTTTACCGTGGTGATTCGTGAAATGTTCAGTGCACTGCTGTTTGACTCTTCTGTTCTAAGTAAGAACCAGTATCTGCTATTGAGTTTCTCACACTGAAAACCAGTATCTGTCCATTGAGTTTCTCCCATTGAAGCAAGCCACCGCTGTGAGTATTTGAATACTATTGACTTGAAGAGGATTCGTGAAATGTTCATGCACTGCTGTTTGACTCTTCTGTTCTAAGTAAGAACCAGTATCTGCTATTGAGTTTCTCACACTGAAAACCAGTATCTGTCCATTGAGTTTCTCCCATTGAAGCAAGCCACCGCTGTGAGTATTTGAATACTATTGACTTGAAGAGGATTCGTGAAATGTTCATGCACTGCTGTTTGACTCTTCTGTTCTAAGTAAGAACCAGTATCTGCTATTGAGTTTCTTACACTGAAAACCAGTATCTGTCCATTGAGCTTCTCCCATTGAAGCAAGCCACCGCTGTGAGTATTTGAATACTATTGACTTGAAGAGGATTCGTGAAATGTTCATGCACTGCTGTTTGACTCTTCTGTTCTAAGTAAGAACCAGTATCTGCTATTGAGTTTCTCACACTGAAAACCAGTATCTGTCCATTGAGTTTCTCCCATTGAAGCAAGCCACCGCTGTGAGTATTTGAATACTATTGACTTGAAGAGGATTCGTGAAATGTTCATGCACTGCTGCTTGACTCTTCTGTTCTAAGTAAGAACCAGTATCTGCTATTGAGTTTCTCACACTGAAAACCAGTATCTGTCCATTGAGTTTCTCCCATTGAAGCAAGCCACCGCTGTGAGTATTTGAATACTATTGACTTGAAGAGGATTCGTGAAATGTTCATGCACTGCTGTTTGACTCTTCTGTTCTAAGTAAGAACCAGTATCTGCTATTGAGTTTCTTACACTGAAAACCAGTATCTGTCCATTGAGTTTCTCCCATTGAAGCAAGCCACCGCTGTGAGTATTTGAATACTATTGACTTGAAGAGGATTCGTGAAATGTTCATGCACTGCTGCTTGACTCTTCTGTTCTAAGTAAGAACCAGTATCTGCTATTGAGTTTCTCACACTGAAAACCAGTATCTGTCCATTGAGCTTCTCCCATTGAAGCAAGCCACCGCTGTGAGTATTTGAATACTATTGACTTGAAGAGGATTCGTGAAATGTTCATGCACTGCTGTTTGACTCTTCTGTTCTAAGTAAGAACCAGTATCTGCTATTGAGTTTCTCACACTGAAAACCAGTATCTGTCCATTGAGTTTTCTCCCACTGAAGCAAGCCACCGCTGTGAGTATTTGAATACGATTGACTTGAAGAGGATTCATGAAATGTTCATGCACTGCTGTTTGACTCTTCTGTTCTAAATAAGAACCAGATCTGCCATTGAGAATTCCAGAGTACCTGCTCCATACTTACCCCTGGCTGTCCGAAGAGGAACTGCCGTGAGAATTCCAGAGCATCTGCTCCAGTACTTACCCCTGGCTGTCCGAAGAGGAACTGCCGTGAGAATCCCAGAGTATCTGCTCCATACTTACCCCTGGCTGCCCGAAGAGGAACTGTCAGTGAGAATTCCAGAGTATCTGCTCCATACTTACCCCTGGCTGTCCGAAGAGGAACTGCCGTGAGAACTCCAGAGTATCTGCTCCATACTTACCCCTGGCTGCCCGAAGAGGAACTGTCGTGAGAATTCCAGAGTATCTGCTCCATACTTACCCCTGGCTGCCCGAAGAGGAACTGTCGTGAGAATTCCAGAGTATCTGCTCCATACTTACCCCTGGCTGCCCCCGAAGAGGAACTGTCGTGAGAATTCCAGAGTACTACTACTCCATACTTACCTCTGCGTTGTAGGGAAGAAGAGACATCAAGTTTTAGTCTAGGATACTTTTAACTCAATAAAATATTTTTATGCTTGATACCTTGTCCTTGTTCTGGTCTTGTGGTGTCTCTGGGTAACTCCTCGAGGTGGTACGCTCACAGGGGTGGTCTGCGCCAGGGGGGGGGGGCATCCCGACCTGTGACATCTACATCCATTAATCCCAAACCTCCTTTATCTACCACCCCAATTAAAGTATTATATGCAATTCTTGCTGGTTTGCCCTCCCATAAAAAATCTAAAAAACATCTTTTCAACCTTTTTTCCACCCATACTGGCATTGATGTCACATATAAAAAAACCACAATTTCGATGACATTAAAACATTTAGAATTAAAACCTTCCCCTTTAAATTAAGTGTCCTCAGTTTCCATAAGTTTGTTCTTCTTTCAATACCTCCCACTATTTCTTCCCACATGTTTTCTCTCACTTTGTCTTCGTCTTTCCCTATTAAAATCCCTAAAATCTTCATTTCTTTAACTTCCTTGAATTTGAAATTCTCTGTTAAGTTCACTGTCTCTCCAAATCTCATGTACACAGTTTTTTCTTCATTCACTTTTCCTCCTGACCCCTTACAAAACCTCTGTACTATTTCCATTATTTTTTTAACACTTTCTTCTCCTCTAACAATAAAAGTTGTGTCATCAGCATATTGAAATATTTTATTATCCTCTATGTGTTCTTCCACCTCTATTCCTTTTATCCTCTTTTCTTGTTTTATTGCTAGTCCTAGTGGTTCTGCCACCAATGAGTACAAAAGTGCTGATAAAGGACAACCTTGTCTTATTGAGCGCGTTATTCTAAAACATTCTGTTAAAAAACCATTACATTTTATTCTTGTCACCGCTCCCTTATATAAAATACGAACCCATTTAATAAAATTCTCCCCAAACCCAAAACTTTTTAAAACCTCAAATAGATACTTATGATCTACTCTGTCGAAAGCTTTTTCGAAGTCCAAACTAATTATGTAACCCTCTTTCTTTTTATCTCTCATGTATCTTATCGTGTCTTTTATACTCAGTATAGTATCCGCAATGTCTTTTTCTTTTACTCCATATGCCTGGTTTGTTGTGATTATCTTTGGCATAATCTCTTTCAATCTATTCGCTAAAATTTTTGCTAAAATCTTTAAGTCAGTATTAAGCATTGTGATAGGTCTATAGTTTTTTAGTTCTGTTTTTTCTCCCTTCTTCTTATATATAAGCTTCATCGAACCCATCCCCATTCTTACCATCATTTCACCTTTTTCAAAAATCTCTTCATATACATCCATTAAAATATTTGTTAAAAAATCTTTAAAAGTTATATAGAACTCACTTCCTAAACCATCAATCCCTGGACTTTTCCTTTTGTTCAAGTCATTTATAGCTCTTCCTATCTCTTCTTTACTTATTCTTCTATCACACTCTTCCCTCTCCTCTTCGCCTACTTTTGTTTTTATTAATTCCATTAGTTCCATTTTTTCTTCCTCCTTTACCTCTTCTGCACTAAAAAGCTTTTCAAAAAAATCTCTTGTTTCCTTTAAAATTCCCTCATTTGTTTCTGTTATCTCACCATTATCCTTTTTTAGCTCTTTTATCATTTCTGATCTTCCTTTTTTCTTTTCCAAATCAAAGAAAAATTTTGTACACTTTTCCCCTTCTACCAGATATTTTACTTTACTCCTCAACATTGCTCCTTTATATTTATTTTCTTCAATCTCTTTCAATTCTTCCTGTGTTTCTTTGATTTTCTGTACATCTTGTACTTCTTCATCTATTTGCTTCTCCAGTCTTTCTCTTATCTTTTTTTCTTTATTCTTCCTACATTTATGTTTTAACGTACAATACTTTATAGTATGTTTTTTCACTAAAAATTTTACATTCTCCCACCAAATTCTTTTGTCTTCTACATACATTACATTTTCTTTTTCTCTTTCAATCATCTCTTTTATTGCTAGAACATACTGTTCATCTTTTAAAATGCCTGTATTTAAAACCCATACACCCGGCCCTCTTTTCTCTGTATCCCAATCCAACTGTGCATAAAACGCCTTGTGGTCACTCAAACTTGTTACTTCATACCTTAACTTATCTATAAAACCTTCTATATTCCTTGTACATAAAATCATATCTATCCTTGTTTGACACATAAAATTCCCTACAATTTGTCTTCTTGAAAATTCCCTTTTCTTTTCATGTCTTTCCCTCCACACATCTATCATATTGTTCTCCTCCATTAATGATTTTAAACTCTTCCCGTGTCCCTTTTAAAAACCATACTGAAGATGGCAAATCTACTTAATTTAATGTTGTTTTTAGTACTATTATTACTTTTTATTAAATATTCATATTCAGAAGTCTTATGTATTTGTTTTATTACTTTTGTATACATGTATACATACATAATTGTTTGTAATCATTGTAGTTTTGTGAATTATAATGTTTTGAAGATGTGGAGAGAGAGAGAGGGAGACTTTGTGATAAGTTAAACTGTATGAGAGAATGTATGTTGGAGCTCTGAAAGTTTTATGCCAGTGTATAGCTTCCCACCGGGATTGGGATATGAGATTCCATTGTTAATGGGAACCACATGTTCTTGTGGTAATGTTTGTGTTACTATGGTGATGTGGCTTTTTCTTTTTTGGTCAGTGGTATAAAAACTAGAGCCCTTGTCCGAAAAGTAGGAAGAGATGGCAATGATGCAGAATGGAGACCTCTGTGTCTACTTCCTCCTATGTCTTCAAAAATTATTCGATAAATTTGAGAGATCTCTTGGCAAAATCACTTGGTGTCTCTTTTCATATGGGGAAAAACAGAAGAATAATTTTTAAATCTACAATTCGGCAGTCACGAACCAGGTTCGGCATGTCCCAGGCATTGAGTCTCTCAGTCATTGCAGGTGAGACTTTTTGCTTTATAAAAAGTTCTGAGTCTGCCTGATGATTAGAGGCGGTGACTGAAGCTGCTGAAAAGAACTGTGTTGTTTTAAGTACCAGTTGTTTTGCCAATGAATATAGGACATAAGGAAAAATTTATATAAAATTAATCAATTTAAACAATCAAATTGAATTTAAGGTTCTCTGAAAAGTAAACCTCAAACAATATTTGAAATGCTGGGATAGAGAAGGATCTTTTTTAGAAAAAAGGCCATCTAGTCAGAAATTTGGAATTGCTGTAAAACGATTAAGCTAGTAAATTTGCTTGGTTATAACTGCGACGTGGTTGGATAGTGGCGGGACTGTTTAAAGAAGGCAGAGTAATCCCTAAAGCATCCAACACACTGAAGATTCGTTCTCAGAAGGAGACGAGGAAAGTGTGACACAAGCGATACTTGATTGACCAAAGCGGTTAAATGTGGCGGGACTGTAAAAACGATGGCAGAGTAACCCCTAAAACATTGTAACACGCTAGAGTTATACAAGTATAAAAGGCGCCCTTGTAACTAGCTAGGATTGTGGGCATTCTGAACCTGACCGTAAAGCTGTTCAAATATTTGAGGAGACTGATCCGAGTTAACTTTAAGGAAAAAATAAAAACCAGAGAAATTAATCTGAGATAAAATCCAAAATAGGTCTATTTGAAAGAAGAAAAAAAAAAGAAACCGTTTTGAGTTTTAAAAGAAAAACTAAACTATTGAAAAGCATTAGAGTTAACTTTTCTTTATATTTTTCTTTTGTTTTGTGAGTGAGGGACAGAGAAAGGGAGCAAAGCAGCCCCTCCCTTTAGAATTGCTCTGCACACACACAGTTAGAGAGGGAGGAAGAAACAGGGTAGCCCTCATACATACACACACACACACACACACACACAGCCTGCAGCTCTGAGCACACACAGACGCATCACATAGGCTGCAGTTTCTGAACATAGACGCACATACATACATAGCCCCTTCCGTATAATTCACACACACATATAGGCACACATTCATTTCTCTGCTGTTGAGTGCACTGACTTTGAACACTTTGAAAATGGCAGCAAGTGTCTGCACCAGTCGTACAATATCAGAATGGTACCTTGAAAGAAAGAAGAACAAGAAACTAACTAAACTTTTGAAAAAAGGACTGGACATTAATGCATCTATGAATGAACAGTTAAGCTGGTTCGAGTCCCAAAAAGACAAGATAAAATCAAAAGCATTTCCAATTTTAGCAGCTAATTGGATTGTGAAACAAGGTGGAATTTGTTGCGATTTTAAACGGTGGTCCCGTTCCGCTTGTTGAAGTGATGAAGCCTCAAGTTGAAGCATACCACAAGTTAAGCAAAATCATGTCCATCACATGTCCAGAGAAGGAAAACACAACCAGTGATGATTTATTTGATCCAGATTGGACAAATATAATAACTGAAGCTGAAAGGAAATATTCACAAGCACCAGTGAAATCTGCGACAACAGTAACGCCTCCACCTTACAAACCAATCTATCCAACTTTGCCTGAACAATACACAAGTTCATCTAAACCTCTGATGCAGCCTCAAGCTTCAAGATCAAATGGAGGTCCAGTTGACAAAATGTATATTGCATCTGCACAAGCAGCTCCAATAATAACAAGATCTAAATCAGTCCAGCCAAGCAGAGACATGATGCGATGCACACAGGCTCATAATTATGGATCTGACTGGGGTGACGAGACAAGGGATGACGACATGATCACAATTGACAAAATCGGTCCTGACTTTTCTTCACCTGTGATTAAAAGGGAAGAGTCACAACCTGAAATGATGACCGAAGAAAGACCGTTTACTCCAGGAGAACGACAAGCCATTCTCACAGCCTTGCCTCCTCTGAAGAGACAAGATCCAAACACAGAGTTTTGGCGAGAATTAGACTCTCTGGTTGAAGCACATCAAATGACACTGAAAGACATTCACACCATTGTGAAAGCTAAAATTCCAAGAGACCGATGGGAACGCTTGCCAGCGTCAATAACAACAGCCCAATGGGTAGACTTGTGGGTTGATGGCCAGGGACGACCCTTGGGTCTTTGGCAAACATTAGATGTATTTCGAAAAGAAATCCAAGAAATCTTGGGCAGTGGTAAAATTCCATTCACATCAGTGACATTGATTAAGCAAAAGGATGATGAATCTCCTGATGAATATGCTCTGCGTAAGTGGAACGCTTATGAGAGATGGGCTCTCTGCGCTAAGAAACAACCTGACAGAGATGATGTACAATTCACTGACACACTTGTGGATGGCTTTAGCTCTAAATACCAACAAGCGTTATCACTTGGAGTCAATCCAGGCGAAACATATGACCAAATTATGCAATGGGCTGGCCGTCTAGAGATGGCGATGAGATCAAACAAGGAAGATGGAAACAAGCCAAATCGGAAAAGGAGTGGCGACAGCTCAATACAACATGGACACAAAGAATAAGATTGTTGTTTGCGGCAATTGTGGAAAGCGTGGCCACTCAAGAAAAGACTGTTGGGCTAAAGGTGGTGGAGCAGAAGGTCAAGGTCCATCATTTAAACAAGTCACTGTGAAGAATCATGATGAAACCTCTCAAGGGAGGACGTGGACGGAAGCACAAGTTCTTTAACTCATTGAGGGAGTTATGTGTAACTGATTACTGGAACAACAATGGTTCTACTTCTACTTCCTGATGATATGCCACCTGCAAAAACAGGAGAGACTTCAAGAGGAGTTTCAAAGAGAAGTTCAAGATGTTATTTCACAATATTGGACAAAATTACCAGAAGACAAATAATGGGAAGTGTGAGAATCTCAGACAGATGAAAACACACCACTACTCACATTCCACACATTCCTAGAGTTAGGCAGTTTGGTTCATGGTACAAACGTGTTGTTCAGGAAAGGTTTAGAAGCACTAGGTTTGGGTTGATACGAGATATAACAGATAGGTGGTATCATTGGTCACAAGTTAAACCTTGCATAGTGAATGAACAAAATGATAAAGGCTTATAGTCCGAGATTGAGCACTGTTCACTCATTAACTTTCTTTAAAATACTGGAAAAGTGATAATTAATTATTTGTTCTGCTTCCATTTCAGGAATCAAGTTCATTGACATTAATTAGAGATGGTTTTAAGTTATTCTTGATACGAGACATTGATAAAACCGAAATGGGAAATACGAGAAGTGAAATAAGAAGATTTTATATTTTACACAACATACAAAACACAACCTCACAAACAATGAACACCTGCTTACTGATTTCCAACCCCAAGGGATAGGACCCTTTAACATCAATGTTTATTTTGGTTTGTTGTTTTGGAGCACGGAACTGAAGGATTTAATTAATTAACGAGTTAATTAATTAATGAGTGCAGCACGGGCAGAAAGACTTATTAGTTTTTATTTTCTTAGATGATTGGGGTTCATTTTAAATGCTTACACATAGATGTTAGATGACACATAGCATAAGGGGACATAACATGGGTTGGGTTTTTGTTTGTTATTTGTTTTCTTTTCTTCCTGTTTCCATTCTTCTGTTCTTTTATGTCTGTGTCTTGGTCTACTATTTCTCTTCCTTACTATCGCTTCATTAGGTGGCCACTGGTGGAGTGATGGTGTGGAACTGACTGTCGTAGTTCCAGAGGAGGGACTGAAGATCGCAAATCTCTTAATTTAATGTTGTTTTTAGTACTATTATTACTTTTTATTAATATTCATATTCAGAAGTATTATGTATTTGTTTATTACTTTTTGTATACATGTATACATACATAATTGTGTCTCTTTCCTCCTATGTCTTCAAAAATTATAAATACATTTGAGAGATCTCTTGGCAAAATCACTGGTGTCTCTTTTCATATGGGGAAAACAAAGAATAATTTTTAAATCTACACATACCATCCGCCATATCTTTTGCTAAAAACAGTGTTAAAATCTCCCATCATAATAATATCTTTATAATTACTTAAAAAACTCTTGACCATGTTGAAATAATCTCTTTTTTCCTTTTCTTCATTTGGTGCATGTATGTTAACCAACAACATTTCCTTCTCCTCATAAGTAATTTCCACTGCCATACATTTCCCAACTTTGTCTTTATATATTTCTTTACCATTTATTCCACTATTTTCTTTTTTATTAGAATAGCCACCCCTCTGCCATATCTTCCATCTCCATTATTATTATACCAAAAATTCTCCTTTCCAATTGTTTTCTCAGTTCAGTTTATACACCCCATCTCTCCAGTTCTGTTTCCTATAGTCAAAATTCTCTCACTCTTGCTTACCCAGCATTTCTTTTACTTTATCAAGTTTTTTGACATCTCGAAAGACCTCTTGCGTTAAAGTCACGAGCCTTAAAACCATGAAGCAAAGAAAGACATACACGTAACTGTTCATTTGATCATTCCGTCTCCCCATGTCCTTTAGCAGTTTGTACCTATTCACGCTTCTCAAAGTGTCCTCATTAACAAATCTTTTCCTTGCGGCCGCCAAACATGGTTTTACCTTAATTGATCTCCTTCTCTTCATTTGTTTCTCTGTTTGGTCCTCTTCTTCGTCACTCTCAGAGGCCCTTTCATCCTTTTCACTTTTCGACTGTTCCCCATTATCCATTGAAGATCCACCAATCCCAGGCATGTCTATTTGCATTTCTTCTTGATGCTCTTGTTGTTCTTGTTTTTCTTGAAAGTTGCATTGTCTTCTGGGTTCTCCTTCATCCTTTTCTGCTGTTACGTCTTGTGTTATCGTTGTTCCTTCCTCCTGTTCCTTTTCGTTGTCTCCCTCATGCACCTGCCTGCCTACTCCTTCTTCCTCTTCCTCCTCGTCTTCTCATCCCGCATACACATTTGTTGGTCATCTGCTTGCAATCCGGGCACCTCACTGCTTTACAGTCCTCGCAAAGTGACCCATCTCGCAGCACTTGTAACATTTGTTATCCGGACAGTCCTTCACAATGTGGTCCGGGCTCATGCACAGCCTGCAGGTCTTCACCTGATTGCTGTGCATCACCCGAAAATACTGTGGTCCTTCTTCCGTCTCGAAACTTAGTGCTGTATGGTAGTGAGATCACTTCTTTGGGGAATCTGGTTTTAACAAACCTCGTTCCATCCTCGATGCTTGTGCCCGGATAAACTCGCCTTATTATTTTAGAGAGGGGAAAAGTCCCCCATCCCTCCAATTTCTTTAAAATGTCCTCATCGTCCAAATAAGCAGGCAGGTGCATTAAAGAAACCACATAATCTCTATTTTTCAGTTTTTGTACCTCACAGTTTTTTCCTTTGATAATTAGTCCATCCATCAGTTTCTCCGTGTCTTCTTCTTTTCCAACGTCACCTCAGTAGTTATGCCATTTGTTTAGGTTCGAACTGCCAAGATTTTCCCAACTCCTATTTTCTCTGTCACTGCTTTAATAATATCATCCACCTTTGCACCTCTCATCTCCGTTAAGTCCACTGTAACTGTTGCTTCCTTTGCGTTACACTCTTTTCATGTTTTTCTTTCCTTGCTTCTTTATCCTTTCCATGTCCATACGTCGTCGTTGTTCCAGTTCAGTTTCATCCAGTTGATGTTCCTCCTGCCATTGCTGTGGTCGATGCCGTTCAGTCCATCCATTTTAAACAAAAAGAAACGCTTAAACACCCCCCCAAACAGCAAAAGCTGTTCAGAGGAAAACTCAAAACAAACTATATAAACAAAACACTGTATTTAAAGAACACAATAAAAAACGAAAAATGGTGAGCCTGTCTCACCTACTACAAACTTCAAACTGCCAACTCACTTCCTGTCTGCTCACTAGCTCCTCTCAGCGCTTCTCAAGGTGGTATGGCCGTAAGCGAAATCTGCTGCCAAAATTGGGCTATTTGAAGAAAAAAAATAAGAGACTCTTTCAGGCTTTTCTGAAGAAACTCAGAGACTTTTTCAGGCATTTTGAGGGAAAAAAGAGACAATCTTGGATTTTTTCAACATTTCATTGACTCTTTTTTTTTTTTTTACAATAAAGCTTACAGCACCTGGTATTCCCGGTGCGGTCACCCATCCAAGTACTAACCAGGCCCGACCCTGCTTCAGCTTCCGAGATCAGACACGAGTTCGGGCGTTCTTTTTTTATTTTTTTATTTATCAAACATTTCACATTTACATATCATTTGCCACATATCACCTCTATACAATATACAATTCACTTAACATGTTTCTAATTCTTCCATCCTTCAACATCCACAATTACATTATTAATTACTCTGGCATATTTATTTTATATTCTCGAAACATTTGATTACTCTTGCATCATTCCCAAAAATGATTTTGTAAAACCTCTCAGTTTCCCCATTCAGGCTGAAATATTCATACAATATCTGTAAATGCCCTTCCAACTTCCTTTAAATAAAAACCACACATTAATATTAACTTGTTTTCCCTTCATAACATTCCTCCTACACCATATTGCATACTCTTGCCACGTCAAGTATAAAGTTGACAATATATTTACTTTTCCCTCTTCCTTTTAGTCCAAGCAAGAAAACATTATTCCAATCAATTTGTTGCTCAATTTTTCTCCCAAAATTCCCTCTGACACATTTTTAATTTCGCTTATAAAAACCTGGAGATTCGGACATGCATAAAAACAAATGTAAAAACCCTTCATCTTCCTTTCTACATACATCACATCTTGCATTCTGGGCTGGGAGGGAGCTGGCAGGCATGAGGAGTCAGAAAGTCTATTTTCAAAAATATAAATGTTTATTTCCAAAAACAAAAACCAATAACTATTTTACAAAAAAAAACAGAAAGTTCTGCGGCCCATAAAAGAAGGTCAACTAAACAGAACTTAGCTCAGGTAACATAGGTTGATCAGAACAAAAAACAGACCTAGCTAAACTGAGACATGGGGAAACTTATATAGTGGCTGATCAGGCCATTCTGACACAAAAGGGGATAAACAAAGCATAATATATAAACAAACCACAATAATTACAACACAGGTCAAACCAATGCTACCGTATATGAACTAAGGGCAAAGCAATTAAATAAATCATAACCAAATATGAATATCAAAGAAAAAGAACAAAACTCAAAAATGTAACACTCTGCCAGCCCCATGAAATGGGCATACATGGTGCTGTCCAATTAGCCATTCTCACTACTTGAAACAGCTGAGAGTCAGTTGCAAATCATTTTGCCTGTCACCCAGCCAAGACGCCCCAACAGCAACTCCCAGGAACTGGTAACTCAAAAAGAAAAGGTATTAACTTCACAGAAAGTAACATAAAGATAATGAACCTGAAATTAGCTAAATTGACAAAGTTAACTAAATGTGTGCACCCAAACAGAAAACCAAGTCAAATAACTAATAAAACTGTTTTTAAAACTAAAAGTATGTGTATGTGTACAGTTATTTATTTGGTACACTATGTAATGTGCTCAAAACAAATGAAAGTTACCACCATTAGTTGAAGTTTCCATGTGTGGCTGCTCAGTGCAGCCATCACATACTCCCCCCCCCCCCTTCAGGAACTCTCGCTATGACAGCGAGAAAGATAGTCTGCGGTCACATTGAGTCTTCCTGGAATGTGCTCTACTGTAAAGCGGAAGGGTTGCATGGCCAGATACCATCTTAGTGATGACGACCATTTGTGTCCCTCATTCGCTGCAACCACTGGAGGGCCTTGTGATCAGTCTGTAATGTGAACTCCCTACCCAACAGGTAGTATTTAAGTGAGTTCGAGGGCCCACTTGATTGCCAGGGCTTCTTTCTCCACTGTAGAGTATCGCATCTCCCTTGGTAATAGCTTACGGCTGATGAAAGCCACTGGATGCTGGTCACCTTGTGGTCCCTGCAGAAGGACAGTTCCAGTACCCCTCTCAGACACGTCTGTTTTGTAGAATGAAAGGTTTTTCAAAGTCAGGACTATAAAGGACTGGGTTCTTGCCTAGTGACTGCTGGATGTCCCTGGAATGCAGCCACGGCCTCCTCTGTCCACTGAACTTGGTTGGAACACCTCGATACCAGTCCGATCTGTGAGTGGGGCAGCTCTAGCTGAAAAGTTGGGGATCAATCGGTAAAAAAACCTGCCATCCCCAGGAAAGATCTCAGCTGCTTCCTGGTTTGAGGCACGGGGCAGGACTCCAGTGCATGTACCTTGTGAACTTGTGGTTTAATCACCCCATTTCCAATAATAAAACCCAGATACTCAGTTTCGGGCTTGGCAAAGAGCACACTTTGTCAGGGTTAACGGTCAAGCCTGCTGATTGGAGGCGCTCCAGCACTTCCCCCAGGTGCTTGAGATGGCCCTCCCAAGTTGCACTGGAAATCACAATGTCATCAAGGTATGCACAGGCATACTCATCACATCCAAACAACACCTGATGAGCCCTTGAAAGGTTGCAGGGGCCCCATGTAATCCAAATGGCAACACTGTAAACTGGTAAAGTCCCCATGGTGTTCGGAAAAGCAGTTAACTCCCTGGATTTCTCAGGCTATGTTTACACGGAAACGATTCTAAAGAGAAAACGCAAAAGTGGCGTTTGCGCCATCACTTTTTATTCTGCGTTTAGACGAGCGTTTTGTGTGGGAAATCCGCGTGCAAATGGTGACGCAAAAGTGTGTGAAATTCAATGTAGTATGCACTTCAGGTGGCTAGGAGTGCATACTACAACAACACCAAGTCCACGGCGCCTGCGTACAACCGTCACTGTCAAGCAGACTTTTGCGTTTTACCGTTTACACGGGAACGCGCGGCGGTGGAGCGTTTTTAAGATTTCCACTCTGGAGGGTGGTTTTACTTTTTTGCGTTTTTAAGCCTCAAAAACGCCGTCGCCGTGTAAACGCAAGGCACATCCGATAAAATATTTTCACGTTTTCACCCGGAATCGTTCTCGTGTAAACGGGGCCATAGTCAGAGGCACTTGCCAGTAGCCCTTGCACAGGTCAATGGTGGTCAGCTATCTTGCTTTCCCCAGGCGCTCAATCAGGTCCTCAATACGTGGCATTGGATAGCAATCAAACTTTTGACACTGAGTTCAGGTATGGGAAAGTCAATACAGAAGTCGTATTGTAGCATCCCTTTGGGAACCAACACCACTGGATTACACTACTCACTTTTGAGCGCTCAATGATCCCCAGAGACAGCATCAGGTCCACTTCTTTTTTCAGGGACACCAGGAGGCGCTCTGGGATCCTGTAACTCATTCGTTTAACTGGAGCCTCTTCTTTTAACACAATATCGTGCTCCCACCATATTTGTGCAACCTGGGTACTCTTGAAATATTTGAGGATTACATAAAGCTTTCACCTGATTTTGTTGATGAGCCGACAGATGGCCCAAGTCAGGTTCCGTGGGGACTGGTGAGGGCAGATATTGATCATCTACAACCTCTTCCTCCTCCACAGCTCTGATCAGCAACACCTCTGCCTCCCTTTCAGGGTCTTTCAGCCCACTCCTTTAAGAGGTTCACATGGAGCACCCTGCTGGAACGTGAAGCGGCCCGCCATGGGAACTCTGTAAGTGGTAGGTCCAAGCTGTTTCCTCACCTCGATATGGTCCTTGCCATTTTGCCAGCAGCTTGCTGTCATTGGTAGGAAGCATGACTCAGGACCTTCTGACCTGGAGCAAAGGTCCTCTGCCGTGCCGACTTCTCATACCACACTTTCTGGTACCGCTGGGCCTCGGCCATGTGCTGCTGGGCAAGTTCTGTCATCTTTTGTAGTCTGTCTCTTATCTGAACAACATAGAGATGATGTTAACACCCCCTCCTTCTGCTGGTCCCCTTCCCAGGTCTCCCTAAGCAAGGTCAGTGGTCCCCTCACCTCATAGCCATACAACAGTTCAAATGGGGGAAACCCAGTAGAGGCCTGGGGCACTTCCCGGTATGCAAAAAGGAGGTAGGGTAGCCACTGATCCCAATCAGAACCAGTGTCATTGACAAACTTACGGAGCATCTGCTTGAGGGTCTGGTTGAACCGCTCCGTCAGCCCATCGGTCTGCGGGTGGTTGGGGGTTGTTCGCACTCTCTTGATGCCAAGCAGTTGGTAAACCTGTTTCAGAAGTGTGGACATAAAGTTAGTGCCTTGGTCAGTTAAAATCTCACTGAGGGAAACCAACTCTGGAGAAAAATTGTACCAAGGAGAAAGCCACCATCTTTGCTTTGACAGATTTCAGGGGAAACACTTCTGGGTATCTAGTAGAGTAATCAGTGATCACCAACATGTAGCGGTTTCCAGTTTTGCTTTTTTCAACTGGACCAACAATGTCCATACCAAGACACTCAAAGGGAGTACTAACAATGGGAAGGGGCTGGAATGGAGCTCTACCTGGTCCTTTACCTGAAGTCTTCTGGCACTGAGGGCAAGTCCTACAAAACTGGGCAACATCTGCCCCGCAAACCCGGCCAGTGAAAGTACCGTTAATGCGAGCCAGGGTCTTGTGCTTCCCTAGGTGGCCAGCCCAGGGAACAGAGTGACCCAAGAAAGTACAGTATCTGGGCAACCTTTGGAACCACTAGCTGCTTAGTTGGTCCATGTTGATGATAAAGAATACCATTCTGCAGGAAATACACCTCCCCAGGACTGTACTCAAACTCATTTCCCACCTCTCGCTCTTTCAGTGCTGCACAATAAAGTCTCTAAGCTGGGGTCATCATGTTGCATCTGCACAATGTCTGATGGTATCTTAAAACCCAGTGGCAAGTCCGTAGCTACTGCAACCGGGGATTTTATGACTGTATGCTGAAACCTCTCCTGCCTCTTTTTGCCTACGTGACTTCCGGGGTTTCTCTGGTTGAGTGTCCAGGTCTGCATCATAAAAAGGCAGGGCACTAAGGGTAACAGAGGGCTCCTCTACCAGCTTGGCTTGGGCTCTGGTCACAGCAACATTGCAACTTTGAGGTTGGTTCAACAAATCAAACAAGACTGGCAGGTCACTACCCAGCACTACTGGAAAAGGTAGGTTGTCAGCAACTCCAATGTTTAACAGGTAGGTTTGTCCTTGCACTTCAATGTAAACATCAGCCGTGGGGTAAGGTTTCTTATCACCATGCACACAGCAGACTGGAATAGTTTCAAGGGTGCAGACAACATTAGATGGTACATACCGACTATGCACCAGTGTCTGATCACTGCCAGAGTCAATTAGGGCCTTCAATGCTCTACCATTAACTCTGACAGTTATCATCTTCATGGACTGATTGCTATAATATTTATGGTCATTTTTCCAAGGCACAACACACATCTGAGTGAGCTTAGCAGGGTTCTTTGGGCACATTGGTTTTGTGTGTCCCTCTTGCGCCGCACAGATAGCAAATAGGCACTTTACTAGATCTTTGTATATTTGATGGCTGGTTCTCCACACGGAGCCTTACCCACACCTGGTGTTGCCCTCTGATGGTATTGAGAGGATGTAGGCCTGCGGGTGTCTTTTGTAGCCTTCCAGGAGGAGTAGCTCCACGGCTGTCCTTTCTTCTTGCAGCCACAAACACATCAGCCTGTGAAGCAGCCTCTGCAAATACTGCTCCGAAGATTATAACTTCTCCAACAGCTTTAACCGTTTTACCTTTTGGTTGGATCCACTTCTCATAATTCTCCTTCAGCTTCACATACAGCTCCTTGGGACTTTCACCAGGGTCAATATCTGCTGAACGGAATCCTTGCCTGATAGGTCTCTGGGTTAATGTCATATTTCTTTAGAACGGCATCTTTAACACAGTCATAACCATGAGCATAATCCAAGTCCATATTCACATAGGCCCCTCTAGCCTTACAGGTAAGCAATGGAATAAGGCGGAAACCCAGTACAGACCGAGGCCACCGACATGCTGCTGCAATTCTCTCAAAGGTTACAAGAAAGTGTTCAATATCGTCATGCTCTGTTAATTTCTCTAATCTGGGCTCTGGTGGGAACCGAAACTGACCCGATGAGGCAGTGGCTGGAACATCCTCTGGTGCGAGGCCTGTTTGGACTTGAGGAGCAGGTTCATCTGAGTCCAGAGCTGTTGATGTGTTCTCTGGAATTGGGAGAAGTGCGGGCTTGCACCTCAAGCTGCAGCAGTTGGAACTGATGTTGAAGTGTCCTAAACCGCTGCTCCTGTCGTGCAGACTCCTCCCTCAGTCTAGCGTCACGGGCCTCTTGCTGGCCCATGTGGGCACGAAGAATGCTAGCCAAGTCCACCATCGTTGGATCTCTGCTTCTTCACCCTCAGTGCCTGTGACTCCTCCTGAAGCTCCAGTGCCAGTGCCATCTGCTTGCTCTTCTTGTCCAGTCTGTTGTTCCTGAGACTCCCACGATTTCCTCTTCCTCTCCGTCCTCCAGACTGCATGATTCAAAAGGAATGGAGGATTGAAAAACAAAGCCAAAAAAAAAATTCTCCTCTTAAAAAAATTACTCCTCAACTGGCTGATCCCACCGCTGCCACCATATGTGAGGGACCAAGCTGGCAGGCATGAGGAGTCAAAGCTCTTTTTTCAAAAATATATTTTTTATTTCCAAAACAAAAACCAATAACTATTTTACCAAAAAAACAGAAAGTTCTGGGCCCATAAAAAGAGGCCAACTAGGCAGAAACTTCAGCTCAGGTAACATAGGTTGAACAGAACAAAAAAACAGACCTAGCTAAACTTCTTCTTCTTCTTCTTCTTTCTGTTTAATGGCGATTAACTCCTAAGGAGCATTATCACCACCTACTGTGCTGATGGATGGCAAATTAAACTTGGGTGATGAGTCTGGATTCCAAAAAAAAAAAAAAAAAAACTTCCAACCTGTATCATCCCACATAAAACAACACTCATTATCATACCTGCAATAGAGGTTTCATTGGGCTTCATCCGGCACTGCGTGTTCAGCTCCTCCGTCCACACTCATCCCCCATGTCAGGTTCAATATTATCTTACACACTTATTATATTCTATATCCCAAACCTGAATCATATATGAACGCACATAATGCTCTATATATCTGTCTATCCATTAGACCTTTTCCTAGAATATCCTCATTCTTCATTCTTTCCTCTCCATTCTTCAAATGACTGAATAAATATCCTGAAACATATTATACTTACTACAAGCGAATAATACATGACATACATTTTCAGATACACCACATTCATCACATAATCCAGTCTCATGTAATCCCATAATTGCCAGTGTTGAGTTTAACCCTGTATGTCCAAGTCTTAACCTAGACAGCAAAACCTCTTCTTTCCTATTTCCTCCCTGACAGTTTGCCCTCCCTACTGTCTTTGTGATACTATGACACCATCTTCCTTTGCTACCATTATCCCATCTAATTTGCCATTTATTTATTAACTTCCTCTTTAAGCTCGATTTTGCCTCCTTTTTCCCCATTAGGTACACTAACATCCACCTCTCTCTTTTCTAGTGCTTTTTTTGCTAGTTTATCAGCAACTTCATTACCAGATACCCCAACATGTGCTGGTACCCAACAAAAATATACTACTATTCCAGCCTCTTTCAGTCTGTATAATGATAAATATATTTCCATTAACAAATCTTCTCTGTCTGATCTTGCATGTAATATACTAATTAAAGCTGAAGAAGAATCTGAACATATGACTATTTTATTTGGTATTTGGTCTGACTTGTTCCACCCACTGTAGTCCTATTATTATAGCTGTTAACTCTGCAGTGTACACGGACATCTCCATCAGTCAACCTCAAACTGATCTGTTTTTTAAAGTGTGGAATAAATACACCTACTCCGACCTTTTGACTGATTGGTTCCTTAGAACCATCTGTAAATATTTGCAAAACTGAATAAAATGTATTATTTACAAAGGCATTAATCTCATTTCCAATATACTCTTCTTTGGACTTGTTTAATAAACTCAAAACTACAAGTGGTTCAGGGACTTTCCAAGGTGGAGTATCAGTAAGTGGTATATTGGGACAGAAGATCTTATTGTCCATGCAACTTTCCGTAGCCCATACTCTGCTCTTCCATCCAAAACTATGTCCTTCATCATATGAATATTCCCAGCATTCCTCCAATACTTTGCGAGTAAGGTGATTATTTGCTGATTGTTGAAGATTTATCCAGTATGTAATTGCCAGTTTTTCCCTTCTAATATCTAGAGGCATTTCTTCCATTTCTACTTGAATTGCATCTACAGGGGATGTTTTAACTGCTCCACAACATAATCTTAATGCTTTAGATTGAATTATATCTCATTTTTTCAGCAGCGACTTTGATGCTGAACCATGTACAATACATCCATAATCAAAACAAGAACGAATCAATGCTTGATACATGCACAACAATGCACTACGGCTAGCTCCCCACTTGTGACTAGCAACCGTACGCATGCAATTTAAGATTTTCTTACATTTTGACTCAATTTTACTTATATGACATTTCCATGTTAGTTTCCCATCGAACCATAATCCAAGATATTGAAAAACATGTACTCTTTCTAATGTTTGATCATATAACTTCAGATTTAATTGTTCACCCCTCTTGTTCTTTGTGAATAGCATATATTGTGTTTTAGATACTGAAAACTTTAGACCCCAATCCAATGACCATTTTTCCACTTCTTAATTGACTCCTGTATACCTTTAACTACACTTTTAATATTACTGTAATAAACTAGTTTTATATTGTTTGGGGGTTCTCATGGGGCGAAGGCAGTAATGTGATTGGTTGATAGTTCACATGACTCAGGGTAATCAGGAAGCTCAGAGAATTGCGACGGAGCTGTGTATGTGTAATGATTGCCGCTGCTCTTTGGAAGTTACCAGTAGAACTTGTTGAGTTATTGCAACCACCGTTTCCAGTGCCTCATTTGAACCACAAGATATTACATTGCGCGACAAGGATGGCGCTAATAGGATGAGTGGAAGAGTTCAAGGAGTCGCGGAAGGATTTCGCATCCTACCTGGAGAGATTTGAACTATGGCTAGAGGCAACCAAAATAAAAGCAGAAAATCAGGTCAGTGATATTTTTCACGTGCATTGGACCTGAAACTTATGGACTGTTGAAAAACTTGGTAACACCAAAGAAGCCCGCAGAAATGACTTATGAAGAGTTGACTGACACATTGAAATCACATTATCAGCCGAAGCCTTTGGTCATAGCGGAGAGATTCCGTTTTCAGAAACGTGATCAAAAAGAAGGAGAGTCAGTGACGAATTACATAGTGGCAATAAGACAATTGTCGAAGGATTTGTGAATATGGAACTCACTTAGATGACGCATTAGAGACCGCCTTGTGAGTGGACTGTCCGCTGAATCGATTCAAAGAAAATTACTGGCGGAAAGAGAGCTGACGTGTACACGCGCATGTGAAATAGCGTTGACAATGGAGATGGCGTGAAGAATTCTCTTGAAATCTTGGGGAAAAGGACAGGCTGCAGCTGTAAATCAAGTCTCTAAATCATCTATATGATATCTTCGATATCTTCAATATCTTGGAAGCAAAGGACGACGGCAGTTTGAGACATGGAAATGAAAATTCAAAACTGAAAAATTATCAGGAAGGGGACAGTGAACAGAGATGCTATTGATTCTGGGGGAGGGGGACACTCACCTCAGGAATGCCGATTTAAAAATGAGGAGAATGTCAGTTCGTGTTCCAAGACAGGGCATATTTCCAGAGCATGTCAGAATAGAGACAATTGCCAAGGCCCAGTATGTGGAAACGGAAGATCACAATGTAGACAGTGAGGATGACCCATTAGGGGTCTTTACAGTTTACATGGCATCCAATGGAGATGGAGGCATTAAAGTTAATGTGAAAGTATGTGATGAGGACATTAGTATGCAGTTCGATACTGGTGCAGGGCAGTGTCTCTGGCATTGGAAGTGTTGCACCAGAATATGTTTCCGCATTTACCCATTGAAAAGTCCAACATCAGATTAAAATCGTACTCGGGAGAAATCATTCCCCTTCTTGGCTATGTTCAGGCACCAGTGCACGGGGACCAGAAAGCTGCCACTGTCCCTCATCATAGTGAAAGGAAACAGGCCGGCTCTGTTTGGTGGAAATTGGTTGGAAGAGCTAAAGAAGGACTGGAGGAATATTTTCACAGTTGAAAAAGGAACGAAACATGGCGACCCGGAATTTACAAGCAGGTACTGCAGCGCCACTCTGTGGTGTTTTTGAGAGAAGGCCGGTGCCATGAGGAGAATTCAGAGCAATTGTAGGAATACAGCCAAATGCACAGCCAGTCTTTTGCAAAGCCCGGCCGGTGCCGTGTTCATTGAAGGAGGCTGTGGAAAAAGAACTGGATAGGTTAGCAAGAAAGAGGAATAGTTTCCAAAGTGGATCATCAGTAAATGGGGGGCCCCGATCGTAGTGGTACCGAAGGCTGATAAATCCATCCGCATCTGTGGGGATTACAAGGTCACGATCAGATGACCAGCTGGAAGTACGAGGAGCGTACCCTCTGCCCAACACTGAGGATTTACTCGCGACCCTCAGCAGGAGGAAAGTGGTTCTCAAAGTTAGACCTTTTCGCATGCTTCTCAGCAGTTGAGATTGGACAAAGTCTCTGAAAGAGTATTTAACCATTGAGATGCTCACAAAGGACTGTACCGATACCATCGTCTTAGCTGCCTGGGGTTGCCAGCGCACCATCAATTTTTCAAATCAGTGATGGAGCAGGTCCTACAAGGGCAAGAAGGGGTGACTTGTTTCCTAGATGACATCTTGATCACAGCCGTCACAAAAGCCCTGCACTTAAAAAGGCTGGATGCAGTGTTAGAGTCTCTTGCCAACGTTATGGTTTGAGAGCAAAGTTAGCCAAGTGCAGTTTTCTACAGGTCAAGTGTAGAGTCTTTGGGCCATCGGATAGATCAAGAAGGCCTGCACCCCGCTCAGCACAAAGTGGAGGCTATTGTGAATGCCCCAAGCCCACAAATGTCTCGGAGTTACGTGCGTATTTGGGGCTGTTGGACTGTCATGGCCGTTTTCTGAGAAACTCGTCAAGTGTGCTACAGCCATTGCACACTCTTCTAAAAAAGAGGAAGAATGAGAGCTGGACGGCTGCATGTGAAGAAGCCTTCAGGAGGGTAGAGAGATGTTACTGCAGTAGCACAGTTCTGGTACAGTGTGATACAGAGAAGCCGTTGAGATTGGCATGTGACGCATCATCCCTTCCGGGTTAGGGGCAGTCATTTCGCATTTGATGGACAATGGGGATGAGAGACCAGTTGCGTCGCCACTCGCACTCTGACTAAGGCTGAGCGAAAGTATGCGCAAATAGAAAAGAGGCGCTGGCAATCATTTATGGAGTGGAGAAGATTCCGCAAGTATCTGCTTATGTGGACGTACAGTTTACTCTCATCACTGATCACAAACCCTTACTGGCTATTTTAGGGCCAGGGAGAGGCTTGAGACGGTGCCTACATTGGCAGCTTTGCGCATGCAGGCGCTGGGCGTTGATTCTCCATGGCTTACAACTATGTGAACTAGAGTACAGGAGAAGACATCGTCAGACCACCTTGATGCTGATGCTATGTACCAGACTTCCCGTGAGCCGAGTTTGGACAGCACAGCACAGAGAAATCCGCACGTTTTCTACTTCTCACATGTGGAAGATTTGCCAGTAACAGCTCAGGACATAAAAGTCAGCGCACCAGCCGAGATCCTTTGTTGAGCAAGGTTTGGAGCTTTACCATGAATGGATGGCCTAACTACCTGAATGATGAAAGCTTGAAACCGTACTTTGTCAGGAGGCATGAGCTCTCAGGCCGACTGGGGGTTGTGTCTTGTGGGGTCTCAGAGTCATTGTTCCTGCTGCGAACTGCCGGGCGGTCATTCAAGCGCTTAGGTCCTGTGACATACCGAGTCTGGGGAAGGAAACAGACAAGGATCGGCTCATGTGGAGGCCACATTGCTGTGGAGAGGAAGAACTCAAGGAACTGGATTCATGCACACCTTTTGAGGGCCGGGACCTTACATACGGATGCTTCACCGGAGCCTGATCTAGTGGAGGCCAGCGAATTGAAACTGCCTGACTCCGACTCCTCAGAGAAGGGCATCTGCCTGGGCCCAGCACTGTCAGGCAATGTTCCGTCTCCTCTGAGCAGCCATAGCAGCACTGCTGCTGTACCTCCCCGTCAGTGCAGGCCAAGGAGAAATCCGAGAGACTCAGGAAGGCTCCCAGAGAGATTGGACTTGTAATGTGTCAACTTCAGGGAGGGGGTTCTAGAGATATGTCTATATAAAAAAAAAAATTGAAGGACTGTTCCTGGTTCAGAGAAGATCTTGGAACTGCTGAGGTTGTTTTGTGTGTGTGTTTCCCAGGTTTAAGCTTAAAGGGAGAAATGTAATAAACTCGCTTTATATTGTTTGGGGGTTCTCATGGGGCGGAAGGCAGTAATGTGATTGGTTGATAGTTCACATGACTCTGAGCAGTCAGGAAGCTCAGGAAATGTGCGACGGAGCTGTGTATGTGTAATGATTGCCGCTGCTCTTTGGAAGTTACCAGTAGAACTTGTTGAGTCATTTGCAACACACCCCAGTTTGCAGTGCCTCATTTATGAACCACAAGATATTACAATTCCGGCCTCTCTTCCATCAGTGCTCCGTCATCTGCATACAGAGCCAATCCTATTCCTGGTTTATTCACTTTATCAAAAACATCATTGATCATTAAATTAAACAACAATGGGCTTATTGCACTACCCTGTGGAGTTCCATTTAGAATATTATAAGGAGCTGATATTTCTTCCCCAATTTTGACCTGAAAGGTGCGTTCAGAATAAAAATTCTAAAACCCAATTATAAAATTTGCCACCTATTCCAATTTTATTCAGTTTAATTAGCAAACCTTCCCTCCACAAAGTGTCATAAGCCTTTTCTATATCAGAAAGAAGACTGCAATCATGTACTCTTTCACTACAAAAGCTTTTTTAACTTCATTTTCAAACAATACTAAAGCATCTGCTGTCAGACCTTTTCTTCCTAAACCCACTTTGAAATGTTGATAACGATTCTCTTTTTTTCTAAAATATAATTTCATTCGTTTTACAATCATTTTTTCCATTACTTTACATAGTGCAGAAGTAAGAGCGATAAGGTCTATAAGTGCAACCCGTTCTCATCAATGTGCGTATAAATAACACGACTTTACACTTTCAAATTCCCGTGCAATGCATTGCGCCAAAATCCAAATTTTGCGTAGTGAAGTGCCGCTGTTTGTTGACGTCCTCTCTGTAGAGGGAGACTCCGCCCTAGATTCATTGATGATGATTAAGGTAATTCATTCCAAGGGGTATATTAAGGTTATCACCGGAGATTGTCGTGAATATGAACCGCGTTCTCAGCACTGTCATTATTGTTGCGACTGTCTGGTGCTCTGGCTTGAGGCGTGCTGGGCTGTTCGCAGGAAAAGCGCACACGTCTGTGCTGAGGGTTTGCAACACGCGCTGTTTGCCGGATACTGATTTCGGGTATGAATCACGTTCCGCATCGGGGGTGTATTGCTGCTTGACTTCCCCTGCTTATCATTTGGACTTCCATCTCTTGTCGGACTGGGACGGGTGGCGCGATCTCCGCATGTTTGGTGAATTGATCTGCCCCGTGTTAAGGGCACTTGGAGACTACACTTGCCTGCTCTCAGGACTTGTAGTCGCTCGCTGTTTTGTTCCCATTACTATTTTCAGGGCCCAAGCCCTGAAGGGGCGAAGGCCCTATTGTTTTATTACGATTATTCAGGCCCAAGCCCTGAAAGGGCGCAGAGCCCCTATTGTTTTCCTTCCGATTATTTATTTCTTTTATTAGGGCCCAAGCCCTGAAAGGGCGCAGAGCCCTATTGTTTTCCTTCCGATTATTTTTTTTTTTTTTTTTTTTTTTTTTTTTTTTTCTAGCGACTATTCGGGCACTTTTGAGGCCCTTAACATGCTCGAAAACTCTTGAAACTTTGCACACGGGTCAGAACCCGCGGCCATCAGAGCCGGGCTGAAGCTGGTACCCGGGCGTGGCAGGGCGGCTCGTCAGCGCCCCCTGGAATGGGGTCCGAACACCTGGTCCATAACTCAAACACACTTGCATGTAATAATATGAAACTCGGTACACATGTCGATAGCAGAATTTCATCTATACCTCGCGTTCTTGCTTTTTACCCCAGCCCAACAGGAAGTCGGCTATTGAGGTTTTTTTGTAAAACACACGCAATGAACTTTTAAATACTCCTCCTAGAGCTCTGATCCAAATTCGACGAAACTCGGTCAGCTAGAAGTCAAGACATTGAGGATGAAAGTTTGTGTGGGGATTTTTGATATCTCGAACGGTTTGGCCGTGGCGAGGGAAACGAAACTATGGCGAGAAACGTGAAACAGGAAGTGTGTCATAACTTCAGCATACATTAACTGATCTGGATGAAACTTCAGCAGTGCGTTCGCTGTAAGAGGACGATCACATGGATGTGACTATTGTGAGTCAAAGTTATAGCGCCACCAACTGGCAGCAGGAAGTGTGTCACTTTCAAAATGCTTTGAAATCACCCTCTTATTTTTACCCGATTTGCTTCAAACTTCATCTGTATAATGTACATACACGGCAGATGAAGACCTATGAATGGATTCTTGATATCTTTGAAACTGTTGCCGTGGCGACGCATTCAAACTTTACCATTCTTTTAGGATGCATTCTTTTAGGGATTCGAACATTTGTCCATAAATCAAACACACGTGCATGGATTAATATGAAACTCGGTACACTCATAGATCACATCAGGCCAAACAACTTTCGTGCTCTAAGTTTTACGACAGTTCAAACGGAAGTCGGGAATTATGTTTTTTTTTTTTAAATAATTGTCCTAGAAAAACATCAAATTACAACCCATGCTGTTACCAATCACCACCAAACTCAGTGTGCATGAAGTCAAGACATTGAGGATGCTATATTCCGGACGGATTTTTGATATCTCGAACGGTTTGGCCGTGGCGGATTTTTTTGACTAAAAAAGGACACATAAAGTGTGTTATAACTTGGTTAGTTTTACTGACAGTTACAAAACTTGCCGTGTATATTGTTCTATTCAAGCCAAACAACTTTCTAATTAACAATAATAATCTCAAACCCACAGAAAGTCAGATATTGTAGTTTGAATATGATCATGCTCTTTCTGAGCCTAGGCCTGTCACACAGTCTGTGTGTGTGTGTGATTGAGTCTTTTGACACACAGTCTCTGTGTGTGTGTGTGTAGGGGGAGGGGGCTTAATAATTTCACTGTGTGTCTGGCCTGCTAAAGTAAATACATTTCTTAAGCCTGGTATTTTTTAAATAAGTTTTTGTTTTTATTTTTTTATAAGTAAAGACATATAACCTGTTTAATTGTAGTGCATTGACAATAGTTTTATATAATTAGTGTATTAATTAAATTAACTTGGTCCATAAATCAAAAAGGAAGTGTGTTAAAACTTCTGCATACATTAACTGATCTTGATGAAACTTCAGCAGTGTGTTCGTTGTAAGAGGCCGATCACATGGATGTGACTATTGTGAGTCAAATATATAGCGCCACCAACTGGCAGCAGAAAGTGTTTCACTTGCAAAATGCTTTGAAATCACACTCTTACTTTTACCCGATTTGCTTCAAACTTCATCTGTATAATGTAAACACACGCCAGATGAAGAGCTGTGAAAGCATTATTCAATATCTAAGATAATGTTGCCATAGCAACGCATCAAACTTTAACATTCCTTTTTTTTGATGATTTTGAGTCTCTTAGCGGCTTTTGGGGCCCTTAATGGGTTTGAAAACTCTTGAAACTTTGCACACAGGTCAGATCCCACAGCCATCAGAGCCGGGAAGATGGTACCCGGGTGTGGCAAGGGGGCTAGACAGCGCCCCCTGGAACGGGGTCCAAAACTTGGTCCATAAATCAAACACGCTTGCATGTAATAATATGAAACTCAGTACACATGTTGATCTCATCGTTTCATATATTCATATATTCTCCTCAAGCCGGACAACTTTCTAATTTACACTCATGAGCTAGGACCCACAGAAAGTCAGATATTTTGGTTTGAAAATGTTGAGTGTCTCTCTGAGCCTACACTTCTGTATGGCAAGCCCTTTTAACATTTAAAAGCTAAGTTTGACTATTCGTAATTAACATTGTAGATATCAACAACGTCTTTCTAGTCGTAATTACATTTTGGATAGTTTGTATTATCATTTAAGATATCTGTAACGTAATTGTGACTAGTCGAAACGACAGATAGAGTATGGCAAGCCGTTTTAACATTTAATCATTTTAACCTACTAGTCTCTATTTTCATGCTACTAGTACTTATTTTTTAGATACTAGTATCTATTCCATTAAGTACTAGTACTTATTCATTAGCTACTAGTGCTTATTCTTTAGATACTAGTGCCTTTCTTTAGATACTAGTGTTTATTCTTTAGGTACTAGTACCTTTTTAAAGATACTAGTACTTATTCATTAGACACTAGTCCTTATTTATTAGATACTAGTACTTATTCATTAGATGCTAGTCCTTATTCATTACATACCAATGCTTATTAATTAGTTACTAGTACTTATTCATTAGATGCTAGTACCTATTAAATAGATACTAGTACTTATTCATTAGACACTAGTACTTATTTCAATGGTGACTAGTAACTATTCTTTTGTTACTAGTCACATTTTTTCCAGTGACTTCTATGGTGATCTGTCATTCAGATATCAACTATTCAGTTCTGACTAGTATGTTAGTATGTATTCCAATTGTGGAATACATACTAGTATGTATTCCAAAGCAGGGGTTACGTTTTTGCACGTCGTACAGAATAACCCTAAAGGCACCAAGGTGGCGGTGCCACCGGCTTATATATATATATATATATATATATATATATATATATATATATATATATATATATATATATATATATAAATATAGCTGCGAGCAGCGATGGAGGGCCAAAGCCGCGGTACCGCCATCCCGGATGCCTTTAGGCACCGGGGTTAGGTGCCACCGGCTTGGGCCAGCATCGACTGCTCGCAGCTATATTTATTTATTCAGCCCAAGCCCTGAAAGGACAGAGCCCTTGTTTTCCTTCCGATTATTTTTTTTTTTTTTTTAGCCCAAGCCCTGAAAGGGCGCAGAGCCCTATTTATTCCGATTATTTTTTTTTTCAGGCCCAAGCCCTGAAAGGGCAGGAGCCCTATTGTTTATTCCGATTATTTTTTTTTTTTTTTTTTTATTTTTTTTTTTTTTTTTTCTAGCGACTATTCGGGCACTTTTGGGGCCCTTGACATGCTCGAAAACTCTTGAAACTTTGCACACGGGTCAGAACCCGCGGCCATCAGAGCCGGGCTGAAGCTGGTACCCGGGCGTGGCAGGCGGCTCGTCAGCGCCCCCTGGAATGGGGTCCGAACACCTGGTCCATAACTCAAACACACTTGCATGTAATAATATGAAACTCGGTACACATGTCGATAGCAGAATTTCATCTATACCTCGCGTTCTTGCTTTTTACCCCAGCCCAACAGGAAGTCGGCTATTGAGGTTTTTTTGTAAAACACACGCAATGAACTTTTAAATACTCCTCCTAGAGCTCTGATCCAAATTCGACGAAACTCGGTCAGCGTGAAGTCAAGACATTGAGGATGAAAGTTTGTGTGGGGATTTTTGATATCTCGGAACGGTTTAGCCGTGGCGAGGAAACGAAACTATGGCGAGAAGCGTGAAACAGGAAGTGTGTCATAACTTCAGCATACATTAACTGATCTGGATGAAACTTCAGCAGTGCGTTCGCTGTAAGAGGACGATCACATGGATGTGACTATTGTGAGTCAAAGTTATAGCGCCACCAACTGGCAGCAGGAAGTGTGTCACTTTCAAAATGCTTTGAAATCACCCTCTTATTTTTACCCGATTTGCTTCAAACTTCATCTGTATAATGTACATACACGGCAGATGAAGACCTATGAATGGATTCTTGATATCTTTGAAACTGTTGCCGTGGCGACGCATCAAACTTTACCATTCTTTTAGGATGCATTCTTTTAGGGATTCGAACATTTTGTCCATAAATCAAACACACGTGCATGGATTAATATGAAACTCGGTACACTCATAGATCACATCAGGCCAAACAACTTCGTGCTCTAAGTTTCACGACAGTTGAACGGAAGTACGGGAATTATGTTTTTTTTTTTTAAATAATTGTCCTAGAAAAACATCAAATTACAACCCATGCTGTTACCAATCACCACCAAACTCGATATGCATGAAGTCAAGACATTGAGGATGCTATATTCCGGACGGATTTTTGATATCTTGGAACGGTTTGGCCGTGGCGGATTTTTTTGACTAAAAAAGGACACATAAAGTGTGTTATAACTTGGTTAGTTTTACTGACAGTTACAAAACTTGCCGTGTATATTGTTCTATTCAAGCCAAACAACTTTCTAATTAACAATAATAAGCTCAAACCCACAGAAAGTCAGATATTGTAGTTTGAATATGATCATGCTCTTTCTGAGCCTAGGCCTGTCACACAGTCTGTGTGTGTGTGTGATTGAGTCTTTTGACACACAGTCTCTGTGTGTGTGTGTAGGGGGAGGGGGCTTAATAATTTTCACTGTGTGTCTGGCCTGCTAAAGTAAATACATTTCTTAAGCCTGGTATTTTTTAAATAAGTTTTTGTTTTTATTTTTTTATAAGTAAAGACATATAACCTGTTTAATTGTAGTGCATTGACAATAGTTTTATATAATTAGTGTATTAATTAAATTAACTTGGTCCATAAATCAAAAAGGAAGTGTGTTAAAACTTCTGCATACATTAACTGATCTTGATGAAACTTCAGCAGTGTGTTCGTTGTAAGAGGCCGATCACATGGATGTGACTATTGTGAGTCAAATATATAGCGCCACCAACTGGCAGCAGAAAGTGTTTCACTTGCAAAATGCTTTGAAATCACACTCTTACTTTTACCCGATTTGCTTCAAACTTCATCTGTATAATGTAAACACACGCCAGATGAAGAGCTGTGAAAGCATTATTCAATATCTAAGATAATGTTGCCATAGCAACGCATCAAACTTTAACATTCCTTTTTTTGATGATTTTGAGTCTCTTAGCGGCTTTTGGGGCCCTTAATGGGTTTGAAAACTCTTGAAACTTTGCACACAGGTCAGATCCCACAGCCATCAGAGCCGGGAAGATGGTACCCGGGTGTGGCAAGGGGGCTGAGACAGCGCCCCCTGGAACGGGGTCCAAAAACTTGGTCCATAAATCAAACACGCTTGCATGTAATAATATGAAACTCAGTACACATGTTGATCTCATCGTTTCATATATTCATATATTCTCCTCAAGCCGGACAACTTTCTAATTTACACTCATGAGCTAGGACCCACAGAAAGTCAGATATTTTGGTTTGAAAATGTTGAGTGTCTCTCTGAGCCTACACTTCTGTATGGCAAGCCCTTTTAACATTTAAAAGCTAAGTTTGACTATTCGTAATTAACATTGTAGATATCAACAACGTCTTTCTAGTCGTAATTACATTTTGGATAGTTTGTATTATCATTTAAGATATCTGTAACGTAATTGTGACTAGTCGAAACGACAGATAGAGTATGGCAAGCCGTTTTAACATTTAATCATTTTAACCTACTAGTCTCTATTTTCATGCTACTAGTACTTATTTTTAGATACTAGTATCTATTCCATTAAGTACTAGTACTTATTCATTAGCTACTAGTGCTTATTCTTTAGATACTAGTGCCTTTTCTTTAGATACTAGTGTTTATTCTTTAGGTACTAGTACCTTTAAAGATACTAGTACTTATTCATTAGACACTAGTCCTTATTTATTAGATACTAGTACTTATTCATTAGATGCTAGTCCTTATTCATTACATACCAATGCTTATTAATTAGTTACTAGTACTTATTCATTAGATGCTAGTACCTATTAAATAGATACTAGTACTTATTCATTAGACACTAGTACTTATTTCAATGGTGACTAGTAACTATTCTTTTGTTACTAGTCACATTTTTTCCAGTGACTTCTATGGTGATCTGTCATTCAGATATCAACTATTCAGTTCTGACTAGTATGTTAGTATGTATTCCAATTGTGGAATACATACTAGTATGTATTCCAAAGCAGGGGTTACGTTTTTGCACGTCGTGCAGAATAACCCTAAAGGCACCAAGGTGGCGGTGCCACCGGCTTTATATATATATATATATATATATATATATATATATATATATATATATATATATATATATATATATAAATATAGCTGCGAGCAGCGATGGAGGGCCAAAGCCGACGGTACCGCCATCCCGGTGCCTTTAGGCACCGGGGTGCGGTGCCACCGGCTTGGGCCCGCAGTGGCTACTCGCATGCTATTATTTTTTTATTTTTTCTTTTTCTAGCGACTATTCGGGCACTTTTGGGGCCCTTAACATGTTCGAAAACTCTTGAAACTTTGCACACGGGTCAGAACCCACGGCCATCAGAGCCGGGCTGAAGCTGGTACCCGGGCGTGGCAGGGCGGCTCGTCAGCGCCCCCTGGAATGGGGTCCGAACACCTGGTCCATAACTCAAACACACTTGCATGTAATAATATGAAACTCGGTACACATGTCGATAGCAGAATTTCATCTATACCTCGCGTTCTTACTTTTTACCCCAGCCCAACAGGAAGTCGGCTATTGAGGTTTTTTTGTAAAACACACGCAATGAACTTTTAAATACTCCTCCTAGAGCTCTGATCCAAATTCGACGAAACTCGGTCAGCGTGAAGTCAAGACATTGAGGATGAAAGTTTGCGTGGGGATTTTTGATATCTCGAACGGTTTGGCCGTGGCGAGGGAAACGAAACTATGGCGAGAAACGTGAAACAGGAAGTGTGTCATAACTTCAGCATACATTAACTGATCTGGATGAAACTTCAGCAGTGCGTTCGCTGTAAGAGGACGATCACATGGATGTGACTATTGTGAGTCAAAGTTATAGCGCCACCAACTGGCAGCAGGAAGTGTGTCACTTTCAAAATGCTTTGAAATCACCCTCTTATTTTTTACCCGATTTGCTTCAAACTTCATCTGTATAATGTAAATACACGGCAGATGAAGACCTATGAATGGATTCTTGATATCTTTGAAACTGTTGCCGTGGCGACGCATCAAACTTTACCATTCTTTTAGGATGCATTCTTTAGGGATTCGAACATTTGTCCATAAATCAAACACACGTGCATGGATTAATATGAAACTCGGTACACTCATAGATCACATCAGGCCAAACAACTTTCGTGCTCTAAGTTTCACGACAGTTGAACGGAAGTCGGGAATTATGTTTTTTTTTTTAAATAAATGTCCTAGAAAAACATCAAATTACAACCCATGCTGTTACCAATCACCACCAAACTCGGATGTGCATGAAGTCAAGACATTGAGGATGCTAAATTCCGGACGGATTTGTGATATCTCGAACGGTTTGGCCGTGGCGGATTTTTTTGACTAAAAAAGGACACATAAAGTGTGTTATAACTTGGTTAGTTTTACTGACAGTTACAAAACTTGCCGTGTATATTGTTCTATTCAAGCCAAACAACTTTCTAATTAACAATAATAAGCTCAAACCCACAGAAAGTCAGATATTGTAGTTTGAATATGATCATGCTCTTTCTGAGCCTAGGCCTGTCTTTGCCTGTCACACAGTGTGTGTGTGTGTGTGTGTATGTGATTTTGAGTCTCTTGACACACAGTCGTGTGTGTGTGTGTGTGTGTGTGTGTGTAGGGGGAGGGGGCTTAATCATTTCACTGTGTGTCTGGCCTGCTAAAGTAAATACATTTCTTAAGCCTGGTATTTTTTAAATAAGTTTTTATTTTTATTTTTTATAAGTAAAGGCATATAACCTGTTTAATTGTAGTGCATTGACAATAGTTTTATATAATTCAGTGTATTAATTAAATTAACTTGGTCCATAAATCAAAAAAGTAAGTAAATAAATCAAAAAGGAAGTGTGTTAAAACTTCTGCATACATTAACTGATCTTGATGAAACTTCAGCAGTGTGTTCGTTGTTAAGAGGCCGATCACATGGATGTGACTATTGTGAGTCAAATATATAGCGCCACCAACTGGCAGCAGAAAGTGTTTCACTTTCAAAATGCTTTTGAAATCACACTCTTACTTTTACCCGATTTGCTTCAAACTTCATGTGTATAATGTAAACACACGCCAGATGAAGAGCTGTGAAAGCATTATTCAATATCTAAGATAATGTTGCCATAGCAACGCATCAAACTTTAACATTCCTTTTTTTTTGATGATTTTGAGTCTCTTAGCGGCTTTTGGGGCCCTTAATGGGTTTGAAAACTCTTGAAACTTTGCACACAGGTCAGATCCCACAGCCATCAGAGCCGGGCTGAAGATGGTACCCGGGTGTGGCAAGGGGGCTGACAGCGCCCCCTGGAACGGGGTCCAAAAACTTGGTCCATAAATCAAACACGCTTGCATGTAATAATATGAAACTCAGTACACATGTTGATCTCATCGTTTCATATATTCATATGCTCTCCTCAAGCCGGACAACTTTCTAATTTACACTCATGAGCTCAGGACCCACAGAAAGTCAGATATTTTGGTTTGAAAATGTTAAATGTCTCTCTGAGCCTACACTTCTGTATGGCAAGCCCTTTTAACATTTAAAAGCTAAGTTTGACTATTCGTAATTAACATTGTAGATATCAACAACGTCTTTCTAGTCGTAATTACATTTTGGATAGTTTGTATTATCATTTAAGATATCTGTAACGTAATTGTGACTAGTCGAAACGACAGATAGAGTATGGCAAGCCGTTTTAACATTTAATCATTTTAACCTACTAGTCTCTATTTTCATGCTACTAGTACTTATTTTAGATACTAGTATCTATTCCATTAAGTACTCAGTACTTATTCATTAGCTACTAGTGCTTATTCTTTAGATACTAGTGCCTTTTCTTTAGATACTAGTGTTTATTCTTTAGGTACTAGTACCTTTTTAAAGATACTAGTACTTATTCATTAGACACTAGTCCTTATTTATTAGATACTAGTACTTATTCATTAGATGCTAGTCCTTATTCATTACATACCAATGCTTATTAATTAGTTACTAGTACTTATTCATTAGATACTAGTACCTATTAAATGAATACTAGTACTTATTCCATTAGACACTAGTGTAATGACTCTGGGCGGGTCTGATCGAGGGGAATTTGCATATCATAATTAATAATTCATAATTAATAATTATTCATACAGATTTGGATAAGCCCGGTCTTACATGTTAATAAATCCCTCGATGAGGGCTTTCTGTTAACTTTACTTATATGTATACACGTGTATCTCTGCACTTAACCACAAATTAATTGTAATAGATTGCACAGACCACGTCTTACAAGACAAGTAAAATTAATTAGCTCAAGTAATTTATAGAGCAGGGAAAACTTAATTCTCTGGCCAGAAAGAATTCAGCATTCCAACTCCACAAAACATAACCTTTTTGGTATGTTTAGTTATATAGAGCATGCAGCGTTCGATCTTTCACTTCAGAGACTTGTCATGAGCAGGACCGTAATTCAATCACAAATGATCATATTGAATTTATTAAAGTATTCAATAAGGCAACTAAGTAAGCATTTACTACGTTACAATGATACATGTATATACAAACATTAAACACAAACTAAGACGACGGCAGGGCGTTAGACGATAAGTGAGTTGGAGAGAGAGAGAGAGAGAGAGAGTGAGGGTGAGAGAGAGGGAGTTACAGTCACCAAACAGTCAATTAATCTTTCTGAACACCATGAAAACACTTTCTTTATGCTTCTGAGAAGCTCTAAAAGAAGGTAACGTTATACTTGCACAACATGTTTGGTCTGTGTGTGTCACGGACTCGTGGCCAGGCCCGGTTGGGCCGCACGATGAATGGAGAGGCTCTCCTGTGTGCGCGCGTTCCGTGGAGCGCGTGAGCGCGTTCCGTGGAGCGCGGCGCTTTTGCACTGCCCGTCCTGGCGCGTGCATGGTTGGTTGCGTGCGCGTGGCTTCTTTGTTCCGTGGGGAGTCACGTGGCGTTCGTTGGCATTCGGCGCGAATGTTTGAAAGGCTTAAAAGTCTTTGAGGTGACGTTACCCGAGGAAATAGATCGGCAAAGTCCACTTCCTTTCCTGGGAAACGAACTTGGTAGTTCATTTGAGGAGAAGACGAAACTTTGGACGATCAAAGAAAGGATCCCGGTTGGGGGTCGGATCTCCGTGAGGAGATCCTTTACGTGCTTCTTGACATGAGGCGTTTTCGGAAGAGAAAGGGCGGAGCTGGCGCTCCTTCATTTATCACCTTGGTGAACATCCATCCCCTTCCTGTTGGCTTGAGCCAATCGGGGAGAGGGATGTTGCAGCGGGAAAACCCTTGGTTTATGGTCCTTTGTTCTCCCAGGGAAGTGCACGTGGTCCTGTGTGGGAGGGTGGTGTTTCAAGGAGGCTTAATAAAATAACAGTTTGATCTTCATTGGCAATAAAACATATTAAAAATACCCTTTGCCTTATACCTCTGTGCATATTCGAGTGTTTCATTTCCTACGCATCATAGAGACACCAAGGATCATTATGTTACATTAAAGGAAAATACACTTACATTTAATCATGCATAAGGCCGGTATTCTAATTTCTATTTATGCCACGACCAACAAAGTTACTTCACTGTGACATGGGGAAAAACACACATACATAGAAACACATTGAATATATCTGGTTAAATGTCTTTTAACACAGAAAAGTCCATCTCTTGGTTCAGAGACATAAAGCACATTCCACAGTCTTGTAACATGATCTCACTCCAGTGAGTGGAAAAGAATGATGTGTTGTGCGGCCATATGTGTGTGTGTTTGTGTGTGTGTGTGTGTGTGTGTGTGTGTGTGGGGGGTCGCAGTTTACGATGGATGAGATGGCTGAGTCGATTTGCCCAACGCAATTTCTCAGCCCAGAGTCGTCACATATGGACGCTTGGTCAGGACCCTTTGGCATCACTTATTGACGCCTTGGGTATACCTTTGTCGTCATTTTTCAACGTGCAGGGTAGTCCGATAGACTTCTATAGATCTCTGAACCGGAGCCTGTAGCGTTGACATTTGACGTCTTGGGTAAGCTCACCGCAATGGTCTGCTGCGAATGGGTCGAGAGTCGAGACTGCAATAAAAATGAATAGGCTACAATAAATGATCTATGCCAGGGCTAGTATAGTGGTGGTGATCCAACTGTTTCTACATTATTTAAAACCCTCACAATCTGATTTCAAAGTGCCCTCTCCGCAAAGGTTTAGCGGGTTCATAGGCAACCGCATTCTTCGGTGAGTTTAACAACGCTCATTGTGTTGGACAACCATTCATCGGTGAGTTTAACAACGCTCATTGTGTTGGACAACCATTCATCGGTGAGTTTAACAACGCTCATTGTGTTGGACAACCATTCATCGGTGAGTTTAACAACACTCAACTGCATGTAAAGCGGCATTCAGAGGGGAGTTTAACCAAATCAACGCTAAACTGCATGTAGAACCGCATTCAACGGTGAGTTTAACAACGCTCCACGGCGTGTGCAAGTAAGCAGTTTAAGCGTTTTCTTGTCGAAGGTTAACGTTACTGGCATCCATGATGTACACGTGCTTTAGAGCATGCTGGATAACGTATTTTTATCGGAGGTTTGTTTATGTTATTAAATATATATAATGTTTATATAAAGTGTATAATGTTTTTTAATTTAAATTTGTCATTTTTTAAATCATCTAAATTAATAACGCTGACGTCACTGGATGGGGCGATTCACGAGGTTCATTGCGATTTTCCACTCGGTAAGTAGAAGAGTTAATTAATAAGAGAGATGGATACTATTCTTAAATGTACACATCAAAAACTCTTGAATTATGACAATAAGTTGTGTGTAGAACCTTTAGATGTGTAAGGTGGCAATTTATTTTGACAGTAAATGATGGAAAGAGACAATATAAAAATATAGCTTGATGCTGCACCAAATGTGCAGGCCAGCAAAGTTAGTTAATTGAATTCAAGTTTTTTTTTGTTGTCGCATATAATCCTATGAAATAATCATGAAAGGTAATACTAGTGGAGATTTTAAGGTTTTCAGTATTACATTAGTACACTGTTATTCTATGTAACGTATTCAACATTATAAATGTTCAGATGAAGAACAGTGTTGCCAGATTGGTTTGTTTTGCAGCCCTGTTTTTTTAAAAATCCACGCAAAATTGTATAATTAACACCTAAACAAATCTATAATACTATTAACTATTATTAACAAATTTATTCATAACTACTACATTTTGGCTCATCACAATTTTTCAATATGAAAATAAAACAATTAATATGTATAATTAATGTAATAAGTAGGCTAATTATATCATAAGCTTATTGACTGATTCATATATGAATTATATATTGTTAGACAACATTTCTTGTCTAATTATTTTCTAAAATGTCATTAACAATATTAACTTCTAGTTTATTGAACTGTATAAAATGAATATCACATAAAATATAGCCCATTCTGGAAACACAGATGAAGAGAATACTGGTGTAAAATGTTCAATTCTGTTTTTTCTTTCAGGACCCTCAAAATTGGCAGCTTCTAAAAATAGTTTTATTTTTACCCCCCACATACGCACACAAACACACACACACAAAACAAAGGCACTTTTAAGAGCCACGTCTGTCTTGTTAATCTGTAATTATCAGTCTCTCTCTAGCTCTCTCTCTCTCTCTCTCTCTCTCTCTCTCACATTTTCTGTTTGTCTGTCATCTCTTTGTTGTGAGTCTTTCTGTCTGTTTGTGTTTCTGCCCATCACAATGTCCAAGAGTGATTCAGAAATCCAAGATCATCTCATGATCTTGGATACACTGGTTGATGACCAAGAACTGAAAGATGAGCTCCAAAGTCTTGATGACCTTCTTGATGAGCTGCGAGAAGAGGAGGCAGCAGCAGCACCAGTGAAGACACCTGAACCGAGGGTGGTATGGAGAAAAAGAGACAATACTGGAAATATTGTTCATGCAAGGCCAAGATCAAGCAGGAATCATTCAGATAAGGGTCAGTATTGTTTTTCATTCAAGATATATTGTAGATCTACATTGTTTAACCACTTATGAGTGTATATGTTACAATACATGTATAGCGTAATATGACAGGGAAACAATCAACCCAGAATCAGTCATTTGATTTTTTTGCATAAAAAGTAGATTAATGAAAGATATCATTAGTCTTGGATTACAGTTTTTTACAATCACTTTGTTACTATTTTCAGTACCTTGATGTAATTTTTTACAACTCTAGACACAAAACTCACAACCAATGATCAAAATGCACATTTTTCAAAACTCTAACCCATTTCTCAATCGCTTGGATACAATACACATACAACTTAGATCATTTGTTCATTCAACATAAATCACCTGTTCAATATGACACAACTTAACATCAAAGTACTACTATTTCAAAAGGCAATTCACACATTACATTTCAAATGAGTGTCTATTCATTTCCTTACAGTGATCTAACTATCAATTGATACAACTGCTCAAAATGATAAGTAACTGTTGCAGTACTCTTAATGCATAGTTGTATGGAAACAGACACACAATCTTCCATGTTTACAGTAAATCATGAAAGTTTAAAGATAAGATTCATTGTCACCAATTAGCATGGAGCATGAACCAATTCGACTACAATATCTATGGATGTAGCCTAATATTATATATATTTGCTTTGATTCCAATAAACCTGTGTTGTGATTGTACTGTAGTATTTTGCATCAACATATCACACACTTTGTTCAATGATTCCACTATGTGTGTATTCTCTCTACTACTGCAGTACTTTTACAGAGATGTATATTTACTGTACATGTAGTACCATAATGAAACTTGTATCACCTATTTTGTTCCACATTATTTAATGATTGTATGAACAATGACAGTGAACCTATCGGTTGCTTGTGTGTGGGTGATCTATAGTTATGTTTCATTGGTATTTCACAGTAAATTAGTTTTTTGAACCAATGATTGTGCAAGTGCAAGATTTATTTAAAGATGTGAATGCACAATGCAATGTTTTGAACATTAGACAGCCTGTGTTACAAATGATAACCGTTTTGAGTTTTGTATCTAGAGTTTTGAAAAATGACGTCAAGGTTCTGAAAATAGTAGCAAAGTGATTGTAAAAAACTGTAAGTGAAAGACACGTTCAGATTAATATTAGATATTTCTGTAAAGCATAAAAAATTATTTAATTGTGGGCTGTATTGACATTGTCAGGCATTCTTGTCAATATGGTTAACATAATGTCAAATGAGATAGCCTGGTTACCATCATACTTAATCTCTTTCAAGTTATTGGTCTTGGCAAGGCTGTGTTGTCAATTGCCAACCAACTTGGTTCTTTTTAATCTGCTTCTATATAAGGATTCCTATTTGCTGTCATCATCTATATGACACCTTATATGCAGATAACCAATAGTAATTGGACTTCCCCATTAGGGTTTGGAAAATAAGTATGAAACTATGTTAAACAGTGAGCTTGCACCATTTTAGGCTGGCAACCAGGCATTGGGACAAGTTGATTTGTGTTGTTTTTATCCTCTACAGCTGATCACATTACGGAAGACTGATCCTCCCTTCATTGCCCCTGACCCTAACTGTGAGGTGGCCTTTACTCCAGAGACTGTTGGTGTGTACTTCATTGTGTCACCATTAGCCTCTTGTGTATATATATTATATATATATATATATATATATATATATATATATATATATATATATATATATATATATATGATATTTTATGACATTTATGACAGTGGGTTAGAATGTAAATAAATGTTTCTACTTTAAACTTTGGCAGAATACTGATCCTTTCACAGCTAAATTGAGTACACTTTATTATTGTTAAAAAAAAAATATATATATATATATATATATATATTATATATATATATATATATACACACACACATACATAGAAGGAATATTTTTAATATTCATACCATTTACAGAGTGTTTTCTACAAGATCTCCAACACTCACTAAGTGAATTCTCTGGTGATGAAGCATCACCTCTTGAAACCCCAAGAAATCCTCTTCTGGCTTCCTCAAACTGGAGCAAAAGACAAAGTCTCTTTTCAGAGAGGTGGAGGGCAGAGAGACCCCGTCTGGTAAACACGGCAGCGGAAAGGGAACATGTGGCAACACACATCTGCCAACAGTGTGGGATTAATCCAGCGGCTGTCCGGTGTTGTGACTGTAGACCACGTCCCTTCTTCTGTGCTGAATGTGACGTCAGCATGCACACCAGACATGTTCTTCACAACAGAGATGCCATGACTGCTGGATTCTTCCAACCATTGCCTCCAACAACTTACAGTGGTGGATAAGGCTCTTTCCCATTGTGGTAAGTTCTGGTTTGTGTGTACAACATATGTATAATTTTCAGAATAGTTAAACTCATAAGCTTTATTATTTAAATTATGCTTTTTTTTCCCTTATTGTTTTATCTTGAATTTATCTTTGTTGCCATTGATCTATTACAATCTTATTTTTCTCAGTCAATACAAATTGATCATAATTCAAGTGTACCATATGTTATTTTTCAGTCCGGCTTGTACCTGTGGAGATGCCTGACAAAATCTGTGGTTGTTCACCAGAGTCATTGAGGGTTAGTCCAGGAAACACTGTTGCTGTGGTCACAATGAATGGTAAGAATGTGAAGAACTTTATTTTGTCCTGTTTAAGAAGCATCTTAAAAAATAAATATATATCCATACGCGACTCCCTACAAGTTTGACATTGATATAAAACTTTTAAAGTAATGTATAAATTGTACAAAGAACACAAATCCTGGTTTACATTACAGTGGATGTGTTTTTGATATTTCCAGGACGACATGATCTAAGCATGCCCGAGTTAATTTGTGAGGCATGCCAAGCCACTTGGACTTCTGGAGTCGCTGACCTATACAGAAGTGACTACTGGCCTGCAACCCTTCAATTTTCGACAGTTTATGCCACAGATATCTTTTTTTCATTTGAAGAAATGAAGATGGCGGCACCAGGACTGTCCTGCCAAGCATTTTTAAGAATGCTGAATCAGCGAACTGTCCGCTTTGGTCGTGTGAGTATTTAATTTATCTATCCTGCAGTGTTGTTGATATTTGTTCAGTTGTGGTTTGATAAGCTGTTTGATGCTAATTTATTTGTTGTACATTATTTGCTGTTGGTTTCCTTATTTTTAATAGACTGGCAAGATCTCAGCAGACAGTTTTCTGAAAAGTTTTTTTGAGTGGGAGGCTGTGCGATTTGAGTTGGACAATATGTGCAAGGAAGAACCCTTTAACTGTCCTGCGTGCACCCCTGAAATGCTTGCAGTTTCAGTTGATGGAAACCGCAAGCATTATCGTTTCAAGAATGCTGCTAGGTACTCCAAACTGTGTATCACACTGTTTGTATTTATAGGAAAACATAACTCTTTAATGTGTTGAACCAAGAAATCTCAGATTATAAGTTATCATAAATTGTTATCCATCACCAATTGTTGTTTTTTATTTTTTTAGATCTGAGGAACAGGCCATCTTTGAAGACGTCTTCATTGCCAAGGATGAAGACGTGAAAAGATTTGTGGACCACATTCACAACACAACCAAACATGTAAAATTTTGTAAAACCTTTTTTCGAAGAGTTTGTTTAGGAGAGTCTTATTTTCATCCACCATTTTCCTTATTGTAGGTCAGTGGAAGAGGTGTTTGTGGAGGGGAGTGGTCAGCAGCCAGAGAGACCTCACAAAGATCTGCCAGTAAGGTAGACGAGGAGGGATTGGAGCTTGCGGTGTGCCGAGCACGGTGTCCTGCTCTGTGCCTTAAATATGTATAGGGGGAAATTTTTGCCTATCCCCTGTACCTGCAAGAAAAGCTGGCCAGTAGGCAAATCACTTTTTTTTGCATGGATGTGACCTGCAAATATTGGCCCTACCTCCAAAGAGTTGCGAAAAGCTGTCCAGAGCTCCAGCACCTTCTGAACATGAAGCCTTTCCTTTTCGGTATTTCATGCCAAAGCCCATGATTTTAAATGCGAGGTAAGGAAATGTTGCTATGTGATATAATCGTATTATCTAAATCTACAAACATCTGTTTTTTTTTTTTTTTTTTATTGCTTTTTTTATTATTCTTAACCAGGTGAAATGGAGTGGGGCATATCAGGATGGGGCTGGTTTAACACTTGGGGAGGAGGTGGAACAGTGCAATGCCTTCCTCTCTAGGATTGCAGTGACCACAAAACATATGTCAAAAGCAGGTAAGGTGACATACTGCACTAGGTACATCCTTATATAATAATTTGGAGGAATATGGTAACATCTTATTTTCTGTCTTTGCAGGACGCACAGACATGCTGACTCTCATGGCCATGCGCTGGAATCAGCAAAAGGTTAACAATTTGGCAATCTCGCTGACCCGCCGATATCAAAAGGTAATGACATCAGTAGAATTAATTTTAGATGTTCAGTATTGCATGTTAGCAGTGTATGAAGCTGTGCATCGAACATTTGGTTCTTGTTTCTTACTACTGTTTGTTATTGTAGACCACAAAAGCTCTGCAAAGCCAGTTACAAAACCTAGAGACCATGAAAGCCCAATTGACAGTGACAGCGAGCCAATTGGAAGACTGGGTGAATGATGTAAAGGATTGGGCTGACGGTAAGGAAATGATTACTTGTAATACATTTAGTCACAAATAATTGTAATTGTTACTGGTATTGTAAAGTGCAAACCACACCTATTTCTTCTCAGCACCAACAACAGCAACAACAACTACGAATGATGCTGATGCTCTGGCCAGCAGAATTGAGGTGCTGGTAGCCAGTATCAAGAGACGTTCCCAGCGTCTCTATAGAGATACCGATGGCAACAAAGGTCGAGCCAGAATCCGCCGCAAGATCAGGGAGGAGAAGGGAATCCTGACATCTGTTGTGGAGAAATACAACACAATGGTTCCAATCACAGAAACTCTTTGCCTGGAAACCATTCTGTCTGGTGAGACAGCTTGGCCATGGCAGCTCCCACACAGTGGTACGTACACTAGACTGTTGACTGCTTCTGACAAATCTGATACATAATGACTCATAACCCACACTGCTTCAAATGTTATTCTGCAACCCCATACTATTTTTGAGGGTCTTTGAAGGCTGATATTTAAAACTAATGATTTGTTTATTTATCATAAATGCATTCCAGACTCTGTCGATCTAAGGACAAAGAGAAGAGCTTTTGACGTCATCATGTCAGTAAGAAGGCTTGAGGAGGAGCAGAAGATTCTTGTTGCAGAGATGGAACACCATTGGAAATCTCTCTCAGCTCGTTCTGATACCCTCAGAGAGCTGTCCTGCTTGTTTTCAAGTGAGACACTCTATATTATGTATTTGTAATAAATGACATAACCATAGTAGCCTGGGAAAACCCATACAACTTCCGGCAAATTTAGATTTGCTCTGAAAGTTAGTCTGGCAAAGAGCTCATTCAAGTTAATTTCCAATCCGTCGAAATTGCGGCACCAATCAGAAGCGTTGGGCGGGCTTTACAAGATGACGACAGCGCTGTGATTTTGAAGCAGATTTTGTAGCCTACATTATAAAGTTGGGTGCCGCTGTCGAAAATCACTCGTTCGAATCCGCTATCGTGTCTGTTTAAGCGATTTGAACGTTTCCTTTGTGTTAAAAACCGAGCAAAGAACAACACTCGGAGATGTTTCTGCGCCGCTCTGCATACGTCATCTCCTTCATCGCTCTGATTGGTTTAAGGTCTATCCGCGATGTCCGTTGGTGACGCCCTCTGGAAATGTTTTGTCTATGATGCTTTGCCAGACCATAACTCAGTTATGAATGAATGGTCTGGTTTTAACCAGGCTATAACCATAGGGTTGCACTGACAAAAGATTGCTATGAGGGGCCCTAATAAATATACACACAACAATGATGACTGTTTATAAAGTTTCTAATGCTGGTATTACATTCTTGTGTTCCTCTTTTAAGACTTCCAATGTGATCTAAGTGAAGAGGGTTTGAAAGGTCTGCACAGCATCATCCTCAGAAAGCGGCATCAAATCAGAGAAATGAAGGTGCAAGCAAGAGACTGTTACCTCCAAGTTTTGTCTGGAGCAGAGAACATCAGCTTCTTGGACAATTCATCATCTGATGAGTACGACAGTGATGATGACATTTCTGATGATGGACTGTAATCTACAAGACTGTAACACCTTTCATTCTTGGACAATAGCCTTAAATATGAATATAAAGTGTATATAAATAATGTAATAAAGAATATAAAATGTAATAAAATCATCTATTATCACCATATAAATAAAACCAAAGTTTCACATACATAGAAATGTGTACATGCATGCCTCTTAAACCAGTCAGTGGTGGAATGCACTTAAAGTACTGTACTGTGTGGTATAGTAACTTTCAATAGTTGAACTGTAGGGTGCTGTATAACAATCTGATACCTGTTTAGTGACATGGAAGAAGCAGATGAGGAGGAAAACCATAATGATGAGGAATAATCATTATCATGATCACTACAGATAATTTTTTAGACAATACATAAAAGAAATTAAGAACAGAATCCAAAACACGCAGTTACCAAAAAGAAATGTATCGCAACTAAGTAATTTTGTTTTTGCAATTACGTTAAAAAGTATAATAATGACAAGGTGAATAAATTGTGTACTGTTAAGCACTGCAAGTATAGTATTGTACTGAATATAGGTTAATGCTTCCATTTACAGTACTATACTTACCTAGAAAGGACTGGCTAATGTAAGGTAAGTACATAGGCTAGTGGTAGGTTCAGGGTTAGAACATAGTTATTACCCAGTGATTGTATTTACTAAAATTAGTATACATGTACATGGGCAACGGGAATGTAAAATGCATATTGTTACCGAATATTATATAGTATTGAATGTCTTCAGCACTGTTTTGCATACTGTGAAAATACAGTAAAACAACTGCAAAAGACAAAAAGGTTACAGTGAAAAAGCCTAAATCAAAAGCATGTTACAGTTTTTACCAACTGCCTACACAAATTTATTCTATTTTGAATATGTGGTTTACAGTTTTGACAGCAGTGTGTTAGCATTTGAACAAAGTATTGTAAATCCACAGTGTTGTGCAGGTTGTGGTTTAAGTCATGGGATAAGTGTGTAGAGTTTTGAAAACTGGAATAATCAATAATCAGAGTTTTCTGTCCACATGAACTGCTGCTGTGCAGACTGTAGTTAGAGTTTTGCACATGTAGCTCCAGTTGTGCTCCACTGTCGTTTAGCAATCGAAAAAAAAAACTGTAAAAATAAGATAGCTACACAAGATAGCTAAAACACAAAGATCAACCAGGAAGTGACTTGCTTTCCTTTTCCAAACACAACCAATCAAAATGCTACACTTATTCACCAGGTCACACACACACTCCTCACATGTGCAAACATTGCTTACGTACATGTTTATGGTATGCTATTTATACAATAGTAATGTTTGGCCTAATATATAATTTCTGTTTCAACATTGCATTGGTGTTAATGCATACCCCTCTCAGAAGATTACTCTCACTGTAAAACATTGATTGAAATGTAGAAGCCTATGAAAGACCAAAGAGCTTTAGATTTAGAACAGCAGTTTTTACATGGTATATCCAAAAGTGTAATATTATGAAAGACGTGTTTGCTATTTGATGCAAATGCTTAATTCTGACATGTGTTTATGGCATTTTGAATTCAGTGGTCTATTTTGAAGGAGATGTGAGGCATTTTGCAGTTTGTGTGTGCAGTTTTGAGAATTGTGTGTATAGTTTTGAAAAAAAAGGAGACTTAGTTTTGAAAACGTGTGTAAACAGTTGGTAAAAACTGAAATGTACACTCAGAAGAATTATTGCAAAATCATGGTCAGTGAGAGAGTGATTCTGCTTCAGCATCAGTTCTTTATGTTGGTCCGGCCAGAAGACCTTGGCCACATCACAGACAATGTCATCTCAGGCAAAAGGAAAATCGCTAAAGCAGATCCAGCCTTTAAAACATTCTCCACACCTTGCTCTGCTCTTTCTCATCCTCCTCCTCTTCCTCTTTGTTCACCACCTATTTCACATACTCTCCCTCTTATGTTGTTACCACCCATTGTTTGTATCAACATTCAGTGCAACATTTTAAATCAATTTTGGAACTCTGAACTGACTTGTATTGTGTGCAATTGGTTTGATCTCATCAATTAGAAATAAGTGAACAATTTTGAGCTGTTGTGTGTAAACGGGGTTAGTGTTGTAGCAATTCTGAAAAGTCTATTTTAAAACATTTGTAAAATATTACTGTATTTTTTGTGTTACGAGTGCAGATTATTGCAGTATGATCAAAACCAAACACAAGCATGATATATAGAAAAGGTGGGGGAAAAAATAATGTGCAGATATAAATGTGACTCAATACAGTTTGTTGTCCATGATGAAGAGAGTAGCTACATCTGCCCTTCCTCCCTCAGGGGTCCCGGAGCACCCCTGGAAGAGCAAAAAAAACAAAAAAGAAAGAAAGAAAGAAAGAAAGAAGAAGAAAGAAAGAAAGAAAGAAGAGAAAGAAAGAAAGAAGAAGAAAGAAAGAAAGAAAGAAAGAAAGAAGAAAGAAAGAGAAGAAGAAAGAAAAGAAGAAAAAAGCACATTCTGCAAAGTCTGCAAATACAAAAGTCTGATAAGCGTATAGAAGTGAAAATTGGTAGGACAATTATTTTTGTTATGTTTAATACATAATGTTGAACAGAGATGTACTGGCATACATGGAAAGGTGTTATAAAAGTATTTTAAAAAGTGCTCACAGTGAAATACCACATTTTAGTCTGAATCTCAAATATGTCAAAGAGATTTGTTTAATTAACATATTTAGATGTACCTTTGTTCATTAAAGATTGTATTTATTTAATTCCATAACAAAACGTTTTAAAACTATATTACCCATAAGCCTCTATCGTTGTGTCAATGGGACGGGCGCTGTAAATTGTAGTTCATTGAAGTGTGTAGTTACACTACAGGGTTAGGGTTAGGATCTCGGTAAACGTGTAATATCTTTTAATATAGCAATACCTCATTGTTAACTGGTAGTATTATTGACGTCATGACGACAGCAAAACATAGTTTGCGATATGGAGCGCTTTTTATTCTGACATAAACGTTAGTCCAACCACAGCTTGTCCTGCTGGCGCCATGGAAACGTCAAAGCTACGTCACACTTGGCCATTTGGTGGCTCCTCCGACTTTTGATGTACACAAATCCAGGATATTTATTTATTTTGTTGTTATTTTTCATTGAAAGAAATACAACGACTTAATTTCCATGATTATTTATGTATAATGTATTGTATAACGTAATAATAATATATGAGCGATCTTACAAAAATATAAACTCTTGATAGTTATTATAGCATTGCAGTATTTGTTGTGAACAGGTGTAAATAAATCTCTTAATCAAATTCAAAATGGACTAATAAAAACCCCTTCAATGGAAACTATATATAATCTTAGATTGAAAGCCATCATGTTCTCCTTGAATGCCCACTACCTTGTAGTTCACCTTAGTTTTTCATGTGATGTGCCAAAACATTTAGACTTTTCTTTAACCCCTTCCCTTTGAAGAACACATTGCCCCAAAATAAAAACTATTACAATAATAACAATTATTTATGATTATAAATGTTAAAGGAATTAATAACTAATATTGTAATTGAATATTTCAAAGACCACTACATTTAAGTGACATTTTAATATATTAAGGAGTATTCTGTTGTTTACCAAACAAATAGTTCAAGTAGACTTACCTATACTAAATAAATAAATAAAAAATAAAATATGCCTTTGGGAATTCCATTATGTCAAACTCCCAACTGCACTAATTTTCTCCCTTATGATCTGTGCAGTTCATGAAAAAGGTTGTTTTTTTAAACACCATTAAGCAAGTAAACACAAAAGAGACTGGGTATTGTGCAAAAAACTTTAATGAACAAAAGCAAGAAAAAAACAAAAAAAAAACAAAAAGAAGAACAAATCTGCTTGAGTCCAGGTGACTAGGCTCACGACACATCATGCTGAAAGCTGGTTGGGATGTGGGGAATCAGGCATAAATTGTGCGAATTCACTGGCAGGCTCCCACGTATCATCCCAAGTTTTGCCACTGTAAAATATCATAAGTGAAAAAAATTCATTAGAACACAGAGAAAACAAATCTAAATCACTGTTGGGTTCAATTTAGATTAATTTATGTATGCATGATACTACTTTTGTAATGCATTACCGAGTGGATGTCCTGCAGGCTCAATAAATAAGCTAGTTCAGAGCTAGAGCTAGCCACTAGAGTACTTACTAGAAACAGAAACCATGATAATAATAATTTTTATATGAATATAGCACTTACATGATCACATCAGGACCATTTTATTGTCCATACATTGGCTGTCTGTCAGCTAATTTTAGAACTTTATTAATTACTCAGAAAGTACTGAATGTTTCAGCTCCTTGTTACCTACAATCCATTGTGTTAATCACACAATTCCAGATTAAAAAAAAATAAAAAATAAAAAAATAGAATATTCTAAATAAAAACAAGGAGGTAGATCATTCTCCCATTGGTCTTAAAAATGATGGAATAGTCTTCCGAGCATTCCAAATTCAGATATTTGTCTTAAGTCTGGACTAAGAGAGTGTGTCTGAATTTGGAATGCTCGAAGACTATTCCATAATTTTTTCATCATTTGAATGCTTGTCCTAAAGGTTACTACCTACCTAGGACCTACCTGCGGGATCTAGCACTTCTAAATGCCTCCACCTCATTGCTATTTGCTTCTGAGTACTGATAATCGACCTCACTCCAGTTTTTCAAACTACAACTACAGACCTGGGAGTTTTCTCTTGTCACAGAAAACACTGACATGAACTTCCACGCTGCTTGCAAGACACCAGAACTTTGCATACATCATATTAATCATGGAATAGACTAATTTGCATTGCAACATGGAATTGAATAATTAATAAAACATGACTTACCACACAGTGCATGGCAACCAGTGGACTTTCAATTCAGCTTTCCCCTACAAACAAACATGAATAATAATTATTTTAACTGTTTAAGCAATAACGGAATAGGACATAACATATTGTATAATCTTTGAAAGGTCCGAATCATTCATTTAGAAAACTAAGCAGCCTAACAGAACACATTTTACCTCATTTATCCGTTCCCCAGTTACTCGATCAAACTGGAAAACCTTCTGCCTACTACATTTTCGGCAACCTGAAATGATGAAAAGACAAGGAAAGTTTATTAAGCCATGATGCCATGATTTGTAGTGGAATCTGTCCAAATTTATAATTTCACATGCGAGGTGATATGCAGTCCTTTCCATTCAGGTCAAAGTAAATTTGTCCCTGTTTTTGCCAATCAAGCAAAAATACAGGACTGGTTTTCCAAAAGTCCTCTTAAAGGTTCTTGTACACCAACTTCTAAATTCACGTCCGAAATTTTCGCACATTACAAAATAAATACAGCAAATAACTGTTTAGTCAATCACGTTTACACACTGCCTATGAAACTTTCATCTCTTATAAAAAAAAGTTTTTGGATCATTAGCAAGAATTTTAAATGGTGTTTTGACAATTTCAGAGCCACCGAATGACGAATACGTAAAAATGCATACCAAAATTTCAGAATCAGTGTGCAAGGGACCTTAAAGGGATACCCCACTGTGTTTCCATATTAAACTATGTTATTCCCTTAACTAAGACGAGTTGATACATACCTCTCTCGTCTCAGTGCATGCACTATATCGCTCTGGCGCGCAAGACACTTTGATCGCACTTAACAAGCCCAGTTCATTCAATATGGGCCAAGCAGAGGAGCGACCAAACACCTCCATGTTTTCCCTATTACACGAGTGGTGTGAACTCGACCTAGGATGGTGACACAAAATAAAACATTGTGTTTTTCTCAAGCGTGTAAAGTGGATAACTATATTGTATGGGGGCAATACACAGCACTTGCAAGTGCAAGTTCATATATCTATGAACTCTGCGCAGTAATATCATCACTCTGTCGAAGGAGAGGACTTTTCACAAGTGATGATATTACTGTGCCAAGTCGAAGTGCTCCAAAGCACTTGCTGTGGTATTCCGACATACAATATAGTTATCCACTTTACACGCATAGAAATGCGCAACGTTTTATTTTGTGTCACCATCCTCAGGTCGAAGTTACACCACTCGATGTAACTGTATTTGATTCAGGGAAAACGTGAGCGTTTGGTCGCTCCTCTGCTTGTAGCCCATATTGAATGAACTGGGCTATTTAAGTGCGATCAGAAGTGTCTTGCGCAGCCAAGCGATGAGTGCACGCACTGAGACGAGAGGTATGTATCGACTCAGTCTTAGTTAAGGGAATAACATAGTTTAATATGAAAAAAAAAAACGGTGGAGTATCCCTTTAAGTCAGGCCACAGCTAAATACCTAAATACTGCAAACTGGCTACCAATAACTCTGTTAGCTGAATTAATCCAATTGGCTTTATGCACAGTTGCACTACTTCCTGAACTTAAGCCAGTTCCTTGTTTCCTGTTTGCCATTATTGGACAAATTGATTAGTTCAGGTGTGCCTAACCTCAGTAGTCACAGGCAACAATAATCTAGACACACCTGAATTAATCAAGCTTGGCCAATAATGGCAAACAGGACACAAAGGAGCTGGCTGAAGTTCAGGAAGTAAGGCAGCTGTGCATAAAGCCAATTCACATGAAGTCAACTCTAACTGGAGCAAAATTATTTAGTGTGGAGTTAAGGCTGGTTCACACGGGACAATTTTAAAATTGTCGGCCGATTTTCCAAACCTGAGAGACCCCACACACGGCGATAAAAAAATCACGGGTCTAACAGTTTTGGTCGTTCAGTGTGTGGTGCGCAGCCACACGGCAAAATCAACACATCACACACGAACCGATTTGACTCCCGAGCATTCCCAGGTCAGATGGAAAATCTCACAAAATCCCTCGAGATAAAACATGACTTCAGAGTAAACAATCATGGCGGAAGAAGAGGATGCAGTGGCGATAGTGTTTAGTTTGTTTTTAACGGAAAAAAACGTCCACCGGACATTCTGGTGTGCCATACCGCCGGGCGCCGGTATGGCGCACCATACCGCCAGTGCTTCCTCTACGCCTCGTCACCTCGCTTTCTGATTGGCTACACGCCACAGTTCACAGGCTGCATGCTCGTTCGTTCCTGGTGGACACCACACACGAGGAAATCGGGCCAAAACAATCCAACATGTTGGATATCCCCGATTTGAGATTGGAGCGGTCCCAGCATCCTTCCGAGCAGACGAGAGCAGTCTTAACACACCACACACGGCAGGAATATCTGATCAGATTATTTTACGATAATCGGAGCATCCTTAAGATTGTCGGAAGGGGTGAATCGGGGCTAAAATCGGGCTAATAATCCTGCCGTGTGAACCAGCCTTAAGATGTACCAGGCAAAAAGTTACCTTTTCTTCTGTTCTTCACACGTGGCCCTTCCTGACTCAAAGACGTGGAGATGGAAGAGGCAGACAGAGATGGAGGAGAGACAGAGGGAGAATAGTGTGAAGAGCTAGAGGTGTTTTTACGTTTAATTTGTCGCAAAGATTTAGAGCATGGCAGTGAAAGTGGGGAGGAAAGTGAAGGAAGAATAGATGTAGAAGTAGAAGAGGAAGTAGGAGAGAGAGAGGTTGGAGAGAGTGGGTAAGACAAAGGAACAAGGTTAAGAACAAATACAGTCTCCTCTGCCGCCATTTGACCCTCCGCCGCTGCTTGACCCTCCGTCAGCATTTGACTCTCGGCCGCCGCTTGACCCTCCGTCAGCATTTGATCCTCTGCCGCCGCTTGACCCTCCGCCAGCATTTGACTCTCGGCCGCGCTTGACCCTCCACCGCCGCTTGACCCTCCGCCAGCATTCGACTCTCGGCCGCCGCTTGACCCTCCACCGCCGCTCTGACCCTCCGTCAGCATTTGATCCTCTGCCGCCGCTTGACCCTCCGCCAGCATTTGACTCTCGGCCGCCGCTTGACCCTCCACCGCGCGCTTGACCCTCCGCCACTGCTTGACCCTCCACCGCCGCCTTGACCCTCCGCCACTGCTTGACCCTCCACCGCCGCTTGACCCTCCGCCACTGCTTGACGACCCTCCGTCAGCATTTGATCCTCTGCCGCGCTTGACCCTCCGCAGCATTTGACTCTCGGCCGCCGCTTGACCCTCCACCGCCGCTTGACCCTCCGCGCACTGCCTTGACCCTCCACCGCCGCTTGACCCTCCGCCACTGCATTGACCCTCCACCGCCGCTTGACCCTCCGCCGCATTTGACCCCCACAGCTATTTGACCTCTCCGCCGCTTGATCCTCCGCGACGCTCGACCCTCCGCTGCCGCTTTGACCCTCCGCTGCCGCTCGACCCTCTGCCACCGCTTGACCCTCCGCCGCGCTTGACTCTCCGGTTGCTGTGCTAAGGAGGTTGCTATAATACAAGTTTACTTTAATTTAAAATCTGTACATATTAACAAAGAAATATACATGTATCTTAAATATTCATAATTGCTAAACCAAAACATTACTTACATTTTGTCAAGATAAATTCATAGGCCCTCCGCATTTTATCCAAAAGAGTTTTAGTGACAGGAGTGGGGTGCAGATGGGTAATTATATCTGCAACCCATTTATTTGAAGCCCTTTTTTCTGGCTTGCCAATAAATAAAATTGGCTTGTACCCCACAGCTTCAAGTTTACTCACCTGAAATGAACAAAAGCAGTTATCACACATTAGTTAAACCCACTGAATTATTAGAAACTTCAGTACTATATAAAGCAATTTTATTTTAAGAACATTTGATGGAGTTGGAGTACAATGCAAGAAACATTACTCTTGAACTGTACAATCAATGGCCAGTTTCAGATAAAGCCAGAGGTACTCTGCAGTTTCTGCCATTGCAATCATGCCTTACTTAAAGGAGTAGTTCACTTTTAAAAAACTTTTGCTGATATTTTATTCACCCCCATGTCATCCAAGATGTCCATGTCTTTCTTTCTTCAGTCGAAAAGAAATTAAGGTTTTTGATGAAAAACATTCCAGGATTTTCTCCATATAATGGACTTCAATGGGAACTAAACGGTTCAAGGTCCAAAATACACTTTCAGTGCAGCTTCAAAGGGCTTTAAACAACACCAGACGATGAATAAGGGTCTTATCTAGCGAAACAATGGGTCATTTAAAAAATAAATAAAAAAGTTTAAGTTTTATAAGCTCGCCTTGCTCTGTTCTGTGACGCGCGTTCGCGACTCTCCTGTTCAGACTCGTTCATCAAAATGAACAAATCTTTTTTGAAATGACCGATTGTTTCGCTTGATAAGACCCTTATTCATCTTCTGGAATCGTTTAAAGCCCTTTGAACAGTTTGCACTGACACTGTCATTTGGACCTTGAACCGTTTGGACCCCAATGAAGTCCATTATATGGAGAAAAATCCAGGAATGTTTTCATCAAAAACCTTAATTTGTTTTTGACTGAAGAAAGAAAGACATGGACATCTTGGATGACATGGGGGTGAGTAAATTATCAGCAATTTAATTTTTTTTTTAAAGTGAACTACTCCTTAATACTTCACAGGGAACACAACTTATAGTTACTCTCTAGCACAATTTGTAGGTAAAAAAGAGGATTATTCCATGTATGAAATAAGGCTATGTTAGTAAAGGCCAGGTCACATTGGTATATGTCTGATATTCAATGTGTGAAAAACACAAGCTTTCAGCTTCACTTCAGGTTACACTAACTTATGAAATATTAACACTTTTTACTTACTGCAATACGGGCAGAATCATTATACGCCCAGCATTTCTGCTTTTAAGGACAGATTCCCCCACTTGCTATCAAGTGACACCACTTTTTCTTGAATTTGTTTTTTGGTGGACAGGCTTGCAAAACAAACATTACAACTTTTCCTGTTTGCCTGATTGGGAGTCTGGCAAGAAGGGCAGGGCCTGAATTTGGGCCTTGTCATGACTAGACAAAAAAATATACACAAAATCAAACAACACAGAGAGAAGAGAGAGAGCGACAGACAGACAGACGTGGCTCTTAAAAGTGCCTTAATTGTGTGTGTTTCTGTGTGTGTATGTCTCGTGTGGGATTATAATAAAGAGCAGGCAAAATTGAAGGACCTGATGAGAGAAAAAAAGTAAATCAGAATTGAACACCTTATATTTTACAACTCTTCTTGTTGCCAGATTGAATAGTTTTCCAGCCAATTGGTTGATTTTAGGTCGCACTAAGTGTGATAAAAAGGGCACAAAAATTAATTTGTAGAATTTATTCTACTTTTATTTGGGTGTTAATTCACATAATTTTGCTGGATTTTAAGCAAATAGGCTGCAAAACAAACCAATCTGGCAACACCGTTACATTCATCTGAACATTTATAATGTTGAATACGTTACATGGAATAACAGTGTACTAATGTAATACTGAAAACCTTAAAATCTCTACTAGTATTACCTTTCATGATTATTTCATAGGATTATATGCGACACAGAAAAAACTTGAATTCAATTAACTAACTTTGCGCCTGCACATTTGGTAGCATCAAGCTATATATTTATATGCTGTCTCTTTCCATCATTTACTGTCAAATAAATTGCCACCTTACACATCTAAAGGTTCTACACACAATTATTGTCCTAATTCAAGAGTTTTTGATGTGTACATTTAAGAATAGTATCCATCTCTCTATTAATTAACTCTTCTACTTACCAAGTTGGAAATCCATGAACCTCGGATTCGGCCTATCCAGTGACGTAGCGTCATCAATTTACATGATTTAAAAAATGACAAATTTAAATTGAAAAAACATTATACACTTTATATAAACATTATATATATGTTAATAAGCAATTAAAACAAACCTCTCGATAATAAGAATTTTCACTATCCGAGCATATTCTAAAGCAACTGTGTACACCATCGATGCCAGTAACGTTAACCTTCAAAACAATGAACGACTCAAAACTGCTTACTTGCAGACGCCGCGGAGCGTTGTCTAAGCTCACGTCGAATTGCGTTCTACATGCAGCTTAGCGTCAATTGGTTCAATCCCTTTGAAATGCCTGCTTTACATGCAGTTGAGTGTCGTCTCAAACCCGACTCGGTCAACGGTTGTCCAACACAATGAAGCGTGGCCCGTCTAAACTCACCGATGAATGGTTGTTTTTCCAACACAATGGTCAGCTTGTTAACTGTATTCACCGATGGCTGGTGCCCAACACAATGAGCGTTGTTAAACTCACCGAAGAACTGCGGTTGCCTTGTGAGCCCGCTAAGCCTTTGCGGAGAGGGCACTTCGAAACCAGACTTGTCAAAATGTAGATGGTCACCACCTGCTAGCCTGGATCATTTATGAGCCATCCATTTTTTATTGCAGTTTCCAACTCTTTGAACCCATTTGCAGGATACCATTGCGGCGATACTGCAAGATGGCGATGTTAACGCTATCAGAGATCTATAGAAGTCATCGGGCCTACCCTGCACCGAAATGACGACAAATACCTAGGCCGCCCAATATGCCAAGGGGTCCTGACCAAGTTGTCATCTTACCAGTTGGGGTGTGAGAATGTCTCGGCCTCCTTTGCGGGCTTGGTCCTGTGGACTCCATTTTAAATATATTCTCTCGTGTGGTGATTGGGTGCAGTCTTGTCCCCACCTTTATCAGATTTTATACTCCTAAGTATGGTTAACAGGTGAACTATTAGTTGGCTTGAACTTGCCGGATTAGTGATGGGGAATCCTTCAAATGGTGAGGCCCTCGATCTTCCCCTCCATTCTATAAACTTCCTATGATGGCGGCCCCGATGGTTGGCCGCCTTTCACAAATCGGCTTCTGCCCTTTATCGTTTCTCCACCATTGCTCCCCTCCACCTCTTCCTTGGATGCCGGGGTGGGGCGGCACTGACGGGGATTGCTCGAACTTCCGGAGCCAAACCAGCCCTACAATATTGAGACCTTCTTTGAGGAGAAATCGAACTTTTCGTTACTTAAATCGGTACCTTTGGTTCTTGAGACGAGGAAATCAACATTGCCGCCCCTCGCGCCTTGCAATAGTCATTGCTTCATCACTATAAATTGCCGTCCAAACGATTGGGAGAGACGTGACATAATCAAGCCACTTGCCTTTGCGGTTTCACCGCAGAATGAGCGTTGCCTGGCCTGGGCGTCGGGTTTCACGTCTCCACCGGTTCGAGCACTTCCCAGGAATTGAGTTCAGGAGGCCCTGTGATGAGCCTTTAATGTTTCCTGCACCTGAGAAGTTGAGGAATGATCTCAACAATTATAATCGGTTTGTTCGGCAAAGAACGAGCCGAAGCTGAGCTATTGCAATTCCCTCATCTAGAGAGAATTCTAGGTTAATTGTGAGGTAACTCATTTTTTGATATCTGCATGAGTCATCACGAAATCATTCTTCGGGTCAGACACTGTCATTCCACTTTCTCCCTTACTCTTTCTTAGGAGTTTCCGAGGAAACCCAATTCCTGGTTGACAGAAAGGTCAGAACACAGAAGCTAAACTATGTTTACCTGAGCACTTCTTAGAGAGGTCAAAGGTACGTCATTTATGGTCTCCGTCCCTTTACTATAGAACAATGGGTCTAGATACAGAAATGGAGGTAGAGGGTTGGGAAAATGGTATCAGACTACATTTTGAGACTAAACCAGCACAAGAGTCAATGGCTCAACAACCGCATTACCACAGATGCGTGACTTAGATTTCTCAGAGTAATTTAAAAGTGAAATTACTGTTTTTGCACATATTACTCATATTTCATTAAGATCACAAAAAGTACACCAATGGTGAAATATTAGCACCATCTCTCTTCAACAAGTGCTGATCTCATAACACAATCCAGGCTCATTGGAAAACAACTCACAACCATATCTGCCAACATTCTGCTGTGAACTATTAAGATATTCGCTTTGTGTATTTTTTGACATTTTAAATTTAAATGTAGCAGTGAGCAACACTATGCATCTAGTTTTTATCGGAAAACATATCAAGCTGAATCTGGAATGTTTATTACTTTGTTAGGTAACATGGGACACAGAAGCACACTTATTCAACAAGTACTGAAACACTATTGAATTCAAACTTGAATAACAGTGAGCCTATGTTGGACAAACCAAAGTATACCGTAATATTTTGGTTCAGGGAATTTAAATTGACTCTCATGCAATACCACCAATAATGGGAGCCCTCCTGAGCTTAAATCATGCACATTTTCCCCATGTTGTAAGACTCATTTTCAACATGGGGAATTTTTCTACATTTTTTCGACATTTTTTGATTTTTTGTCATGTTGTAAGACTTTGGACCTTGAGGCACGTGGTCCCCCCAGTGGAGGAGGGAGAGTCTTTGAAAAGTTTTTGGAGAATTTCTTCATTAATCCTTTCTTTGATTTCTTCTTTACCACTCATTTAATAAACTACACTTTCTATTTTCTATTTATGTGGGTTATCCTTTGACACCATTCTCCTTATAAAAACAATTGGATTGCTTTGATATTGTGATTAGATCCAATTTTTGAAATTAGCCACTAGCTTAGCTTGCCAGCATCCATCTTGTGCCTTTGAGATCAAGGCTTTCACTCTGTTTGCTCAGAGCCTGCATTACATAGAGCATTGTGTGGTTTTTACATACGTTTGTTGATCCCGTATTTGTAAGTTTGTAGTCTTTGAGAATTCTTCATTAATCCTCGATTTTTATGCACTCATTTATAACCACTTTCTGATTTTTTTATCATGTGAATTCTTCTACACCATTCCTTATAAAAGATATTGCAATTGCTTCTCATATCACTTAACCCTATTTTTGACCACCACTAGCCTGAGCTTGTGGCCTCCATTGCCGCGGCCTTTCATTCAGCCTTGCCCCATTTACACTTGCTCCCACTGAAAAGATATCGGTTTGTATCTCGCATTCAATCTAAATTAGTCGGATATTAATTCACGATTGCGAACCAGATGAGTGTCTACGTCACCTCCTGTGTGCAGGTGAGACACATTGAGCTCTTCACGCAAAATTGGCCAACTCGAGAAATATTTGGCGGTTGCTGATTAAGCAAGCCACGGGATTGCCGTCAAATTGCTTTGAAACTTCAATAGAATCAGTGGTTAGGAACGCCAACTCTGCTGAATTCTTCTTCATCTACTCTTGTATGATCCTCTGCCAGATGATCACACTTGCCTTCACTTCTTGGCAACTTGCTCACAACATGATGAGATGGGATCATCTCAGCCACATCTTAGCCAGGACGAAGTCACCTTTGCCCTCCTGGTTCAGACTCCACCGGAACGCTGTCTCCCTCTTCGGCCAGCTAGAATGCGGGTGACCCGCCGCCTGATCATCGGACATTCATGGTCCGTCATCGCCTGTGTATCGGGTAAGTAATGTACCAGTTTCCTGTTCCCGTGTTCTTATCGCGCCCCCAGGGTTCCCACACGTGCAGCTACACGCGCATCGGAGCTGTTGTGTGGGAAGTGAGCGAACCAGGCTGCGGGAGACCGAGCTGAACAAGGACTACATGAGCCTGATCGAGGTTGATCGCACCACAGCGCCAAAGCAATGGTCATCGTGTCGGAATCTTCTTATTGGCAGACAAGGACAGGGAAAGGTTCAGTAGACTTTTGACTTAATGAATGTTAATGTGAACAGAAACTGCTCTTCAATTCGGTTTGGGAACTGCAGTGTACGGGCAGAGATGGATCTCATGCAATAGACGGAATGGGTGTCGAACAACATTTTCTAGAAATTATGAGGTTTCAGATGACTGGTAAGTCAAAGTCCAAATTCCAGCCTCCTGTTGTCCAAACTTAAATAATATGCATAGTGAGCCTCAACATAGAAACTGCTGTCCATTCCTCGTCTAAGCCAAACAATTAATACTGCAAGGTCAGCAAAAATCTTATTGTAATTAAACCAGAAAATCAAATATTATGAGTAAACAATTTTTAAAGTGTGTTTTTTAGATTAATACCCCACACCTAAAGCAGCTTATTGTAAATGAAATGGTCACACAGGGGACAATTTGATGTTCTGTGCTTACTGAAACCTGGCTTAAACCAAATGAGTATTCTGGTTTAAAAAATGAGCTCAGTGATCATACTATACATGCCTCGCCCGTCGCGGTGGCTAAAGCGATATTATAAGATATTTTTAACTAAGTTAATCTTGTAGAAAAAGTCTACAAATTTAATTCTTTTGAGAATTGCGCCAAATTAATGTAAGAAAGAAATCCATTATCTCAGCCTTGGCTGCACAGCAGAGACTTTTTCAGGCTTAATAATGCCAATTTCTAAAAAGGTTTGAGAATTTCTTTGTGTTCTATTGCGATTAATGCTCCAATAAAGATGATTGTTGAAAAATTCCAGCTCAGGATTAGACTTGGATCATATAGTAGAAAAAACTGTGTGAGTTAATATTACAACCACTCACTTCTAGCTTTCTGACCAAGGTGCAATTGTCCTGACTTGATCTTAACTAATCATAGATCATAAAAATAACTTGGATCGACTACAAACTACATGTGTTCAGGGACAGGCATTAAGCGGGTCAGATCGTAGTGATCGGACCGCTCCCCCATTTAAACAAACAAAATGAGAACGGTCCATAAGTACCGATCTAAACCAGCTTAATGCCTGTCCCTGAACACCAGTGTAGTTTTGTAGTCGATCCAAGAGTATTTTATGATCTATAGTGTCGAACGCAGCGCTAAGATCAAGTAGGACTAGTATTGAGATACAGCCTTGGTCAGAAGCTAGAAGTAAATCATTTGTAATTGTAACTAGCGCAGTTTCTGTACTATGATGCGGTCTGAATCCTGACTGGAATTTTTCAACAATCATTGCTTTATCGACATTCATCAATAGAACCAAGAGAAATTCTGCAAACTCTTTTAGGAATTCAGCATATGGCCCTGGAGGTCTATATACAGTAGCCAAGGCTAGAGATAATATGGATTTCTTTCTTACATCTAAGAGCGTAACATTTAGCACAATTACTTCAAAAGAATTAAACTTGTGACCTGTTTTCTGAGTAACATTAAAAATATCTTTATAGATTGTCGCAACACCACCGCCGCAACCGATCAGGACGAGGCTCATGTATAACAGTATCCTGGTGGACTAGACTCATTTAGACCAAAATACTCATTTGGTTTAAGCCAGGTTTCAGTAAGGCACAGAACATCAAAATTATTATCTGTGACCATTTCATTTACAATAACTGCTTTAGGTGTGAGCGATCTAATGTTTAGAAGACCTAGCTTTAAAAATTGTTTTTGTTCACTGATATTTAGATTTTCTGGTTTAATTACAATAAGATTTTTGCTAGATCCTGCACTAGATTTATTGTTTGGCTTCACTAAACGAGGAATGGACACAGTTTCTATGTAACGCTCCACACTATGCATATTAGTTAAGTTTGGACAACAGAGGCTGCGATTTGGACTTTGACTTACCAGTCATCTGGTGCGTAACGTCTCGGAGATGTTGTTCGACAGAACACCCGCTCCGATTCTGCTGGGGTGGAGTCCGTCTGCCCGGTACAGCCTGGGTCGCTCCCAAAACAGATGCCAATTATTTACAAAGAGCAGTTTCTGTTCATTACACATTAACATTAGCCATTCATTAAGTGCAAAAAGTCTACTGAACCTTTCCTGTCCTTGTCTGTACGTGGGAAGCGGTCCGGACCACGATGATCGTTGCTTTAGGCGCTGTGGTGCGTACCGTCTCGATCAGGCTCATGTAGTCCTTCTTCAGAACCTCGGTCTGCCGCAGCCTGATGTCGTTCGCTCCCGCTTCCAGCACAACAGCTCCGATGCGCGTGTCACCGCCCACGATCTCGGGAACCTGAGCGGCGATATCGAGAACACGGGCACCAGGGAAACAGAAAGTGCGTACATTACCTTTACCCGAAGTAGCGCGGACATGACGGACCATGGATGTCCCGATGATCACGGCGTCATCGCGTTCTGGCTCGCGAAGAGGGAGAAGCGGTTCCGAGTGGAGATCTCGAAGACCAGGAGGGGCGGAGAGGTAGCTCTGGTCCTGGCTCGTGTCCTCCGCTGCGTGATCCATGCTCCATGGTGTTGTGACGGTGCCGGAGTGAAAGAAGGCCGGGCTGATCGTGTCGTCCTGGGCAGAGGAGCATACGGAGTAGATGAGGAAGAACTCACAGAGTTAACGTTACTAACCACTGATTTGTGAGCTCGGCGCGTGAGCTTCAAGCGTTGAACGCCGATCCAACAGCTCGGCTTGCTTCATCAGCAGACCACGGATCTGCTTCTCGACGAGTTCCAGCTCCTGCTTCACCGTGAAGAGCTCGAATGTGTCCTCACCTGCACACAGAGGTAACATTAGACACTCATCTGATGTGTTCGCCATTATAAAAGATGAACAGTAAATCAGATATCCCGACTAATTTAGGACTGAAATGCCGGATACAACCCGTATCTTTTCAGTGAAACGGGTGTAAAATGAGACGGCCGATAGCGAAGGCCACGCGTGGAATGCTAGCGGGCTAAAGGCTAGTAGCCTAGATTCGGAAAATTGGATCTAAGTAGCGATATCAAAGCAATCCAATTGCTTTTTATAAGGAATAGTATCGGGGATAAGTTCACATGATAGAAAAATAGAAAGTGCTAGTTTATAAATGAGTGGTAAAAAGAAAATCAAGGATTAATGAAGAAATTCTCCGGAGCTACAAACACAAATACAGATCGGCACGCGTATGCGCCGTAAAGGCAGGTTCTCACAGCAAATGCCTATGCCCCGTTGATGCAGGCTCTAAGCAAAGCAAGTGAAAAGCCTTGAGTCAGCGTCTCGATAGGCGAAGGGCCGCGGGTGGAATGCTAGCGGGCTAAAGGCTAGTAGGCTAGATTCGGAAAATTGGATCTAAGTAGCAATATCAAAGCAATCCAATTGTTTTTTATAAGGAATAGTATCGAGGATAAGTTCACATGATAGAAAAATAGAAAGTGCTAGTTTATAAATGAGTGGTAAAGAAGAAAATCAAGGATTAATGAAGAAATTCTCCGGAGCTACGGAGAACGTCTCCTCCTCCACGACCACTGGGGGGACCACAGTGCCTCAGGTCCAAAAAGAGTCTTACAACATGGGAAACAACATGGGAAAAATGTCAGAAAAAAATGTCAAAAAAAATGTCCCATGTTGAAAAATAGTCTTACAACATGGGAAAAATGTGCATGGTTAATCGTTAAGCAGGAAGACCATTTTATTGAGTATTATTGCCCATGAGAGTTAGACATTTTAACAAACCCCTGAACCAAAATATTACAGTATACTTTGGTTTGTTGCAACATAGGCTCACTGTATCTTCAACTTTTGAACCGATGCATACTTTCAGTACTTGTTGAATGACTGTCTTCTGTGTCCCATGGTTCTACCTAACAGTATAAAACATTGCCAGATTCACTTTGATTGTTTTCGGATAAAACTAAATGCAGTTTAAGTGTTGCTCACTGGACATTTAAATTTAAAATGTTGCAAAACACACAAGAAGCAATATCTTAATAATATCACAGCAGAAATGTTGGCAGATGTGTTGTGATTTAGTTTTTCCAATGACCTGGATTGTGTTATAGATCAGCAGCTTGTTGAAGAGAGATCATAGTGAATGTTTTCTTCACCATAATTGTACTTTTGTGATCTTAATGAAATTATAAGTAATATATAGAAACAGTAACATTCACTTTAAATTCTCTGCAAAAAATACTAAGGTACTGCACACATCTGTGGGTAATGCATTTGCTGTAAGAGCCATTGACTCTTGGATATGCTGGTTTGAGTCTGGTACTGTGTCATATTCCTGATACCATTTCCCCAACCCTCTACCTCCATTTTCCTGTATCTAGACCATTGTTCTATAAGTAAAGGGACAAAAGACCATAAATGACATTACCTTTGACCTCTCTGGGGACTGCTAAGGTAAACATTAGTTTAGCTTCTGTGTTCTGACCTTCTCCGTTCAACCAGGAATTAGGTTTCCTAGGAAACTACTATAGAGAAAGAGTAAGGGAGAAAGTGGAATGACAGTGTATCTAACTCCGAAGAATGCGTTGCCAGTATGCTGATAACATGCAGGATATCGAATCGGTTACCTAACGTAACCTCGGTTCTCTCTAGATGAGGGAACGAGTATTGCGTAAGCTAGCTTACGCTACGGGAAAGATTCTTCTTTGCCGAACAATTGAAGCCAAAAATTTTTATAATTTGTAATCATTGTCAACGCACTTCTCAGGTGCAGGACCTAGAGCGGGCTAACTAGCAGGCTCATTGGTTCGTTTCTGGGAAGTGCTCAAACCAATCGGAGAGCGGCGCTGAACCCGCGCCCAATGAGCGGACGACGCTCGCTTATTACGTCAAAGCCCGCCGAAAGGGGCGTGGCTTGAGTGTATATAAGCACTCTCCGTGGTTTGGAACAACGATTTATAGTGATGAAGCGAATCGCTGTTAGAGCGGGCACGGCCGGGAACGCGATACTCGTTCCCTCATCTAGAGAGAACCGAGGTTACGTTCAGGTAACCGATTCGTTCTCTTACGAGAGGTTCTCTCCGTATTGCGTAAGCTAGCTTACGCTACGGGAACCCCTGGTCAACGCCGTGCCCGGTCAGTCACCACAAGCATCCCCGGGAGGGTGGAGGGAGCAATAGTGGAGAAACAATAATAAAGGGCAGAAGCCGTTTATATGAAAGAGGCGGCCGGCATAGCGGGCCATAGTATAGGAAGTTTCCATAGAATGGAGGGGGAAGACTCAAGGGGCTAGCCGGTTGAAGGATTCCCCATAAAGCGTGGCTAGACGCTGCGGCGGGTTAGACCGCTAATAATTTAGCCTGTAAGGCCGGTACTTCCAAGTTATAAAATCTGATAAAGGTGGACGGGGAAGCCCAGCCCGTGGCCACACAGATATCTTGAATAGAAATACCACAGGACCAAGCCCACGAGGAGG